>JAQFZU010001418.1:0-13592 GCA_034696185.1 Henia vesuviana | reverse complement strand
TTTCCAAATTTCTAATTTTGTGGATTTTGCAAGAAAATAGTCGCTTGTATAAGCAATTTCTATATTTTCCACAAAACTCTAAAAAAACCAAAATTTATTCCAATATTTAAAAAAAAAAATTTTCCCAAGCATAAATAAGCATAAATTAAGTAAAAGAAACCCAATAAATAAGCATACATCGAGGGCTTCGCACAGAAGCAAGTGGACAGCTGAGATCGTGTTCTTGGCCATCGATTTGCGTGTGAAGAAAATACATAGCGGCTAATACCCAATTGCGGTGTTAAACAAAGTTATTAAGGACGATAAAGGTTAATTAAAAGGGATACCAAGGTTTAAAAAAGGAAAAAAAAAAAAGAAAAAAGGAATGTTAATTAATTTAATATAATCAGGAATGATATGAATTTATTTTTAAAAAATAAATTAAATATTAATAATGCCACGGTAATCGGTCAATGGATCTATGCTGTCTGCAAGATGAAGTTGAGGAAATGTTAGTAGCAGATTGAGAAAGATTTCTCGCTATTAATAACCGGGTTAGTCTTTGCGCTTCGGCCCGGCCACCTGCAGAGATTTAAACGTAAAAAAAAATGAATAAACAATTGTCAGTGAATTGTTTTGTTTTTATCCATTTTCAAGCTTTCAAGCTGAAATAAAGTTTTGATATGAGTATGAATAATACCAGATTTCTTCTTTATTGGATCTAAACAAGCTGAAATTAAATATTTTTATATTTTTTAAGTACAACAATAGCTGTAAGAAAATAATAGATATTGTGGTTATATTAAACGTACCTCGGCAAGGGTCGTTCTTGACAAGGAACTCGTCGAGGGCAACCCATCCGCCACCAACACGGACCATTACGGTGCTTCGCAAGATGCGCACTAAGCGCAACTTCTGCGATTCTCCAAACTAAAGAAAATATAAAATAAATAAATAAAAATATTTTTAATTTTTAAAATTCTAATAAAATTTACTCGGTATTTGCCCTCGCCCACTTGGTGGACTTTAAAACGATATTGGCAGGTGCATTTCATTACTTGTCTCTGCACTTCGTCTTCGATTTGTTCGGCTTCGGTCACGGGACGGTCACGCTGTAAATTTAAAGGGTAAATAAATTAAAAAATAATTTTTTTTCCACAATTAAATTAATTTTACATCTCTATCAGGTCTAAGTGCATCAACAAATTCCTTGATGTCGATGTAACCGCCTCGATCGAACATGTCGGCGACAGCATTTAATTCCATTCGTGTCGTTTCAAATTCTAAATTAATTAATTATTAATAAATAAAAATTATTTATTTTATATTTTCTATTTTACTGGATCGTAATATTCCATCGATAAATTCATCTCGATTCAATTTGCCGTCGTTATCTTTATCGAGTTTATTAAAGAAATCCATGATACGCGACTTCTTGTGATTCATGTGTCGCAAAAACCTTCGTCTCCATTCGTCGAAATTGAAACTTTTCATTTTGTCGAGTTCCTTCAAGTACTTGAGTTTGTCCAATAAACGACGTTGACGTTCCATGGTCAACAACCACACGTGACGCCATTTGTCGAACAACTCTCGCGCTTGTGGATTTTTAATGAGTGGATCAGCACCAGGTTTACTACTAATAAAAAATAATTTAAAAAATGTGTTGGAAATAATTGCTAATTGATAACTTACGTTGGTGTTGATGTTTTAGGTCCACGGGTTTGTCTCTTGAGGGAACCGGTGGGTTCTTTACTCAATCGATCTTTCGTTGTTCCCTTCGCATCTTTTCTCCCTTTTGGTGATTGATCTCTCGTAGGTGGTCGTTTGGTCTTTGTAATTCTTTCAACTTCTGGTTGTTTCTCTGTGAGTTGTTCGGTGAATATCTTGTGTTCGTCAATGAGTCTTTCGATGACTGGTATGTCGTCTGGTAATGGTTTCGCCTCCAAATCGACCAAAGTCTTCTCCCGTCTCTTCAACCAATCCAACAACTCCGACAACGTATCAGCCAAATCGCGTAACGATGCCACGTGATCGTCCAAACGTTGTTTCCTTTGTTTAGCCCACATTGATATTTCTTCCCATCGAGTTTGGATGATCGTTATCCAGTGTTTGATAACAGGCACCGCATCCGAATGCGCTTTTTTCAATATCTCCTGAGCGAGTGCGATAGTCGAGTCTTTGTCCCTCTCGCGGTCTGTCATTTCGTTTAAGAATTTCCTATGTTCGGTGATCTGTTCCTGAGTCAACGTCACGTTCTCTGGTAAAGCGCCGGCGAAACGTAATTTCATTTCGGCATCCGAGAGCCACTCCAGAAGAATATTGACCTTCTTGTGCAGTTCTTCGGCCTGCTTGAGGGCGCCGTCAAGACGTTTTTGTTTCGTTTCTGATAATTTGTTGATTTTATCCCACATATTTTCCAATTCCCCCATCTGCGCTTGGATGTTGCGCACGTCTTCGGGATTGGCCGTTTTCGATAATTCCCGCGATGTTTTGCGGACCGAGTCCATGTTGGTTGACCGGCCACGTAGTTCTTCCTTAAACGACTGCAAAAATTCAAAAAATAATTAATTTTCCACAATTTTCAAAAATTTAAATATTCAAATTATACCTTGTGTTGATCGACCAATGTCGTGACGGTATCCAAATCTCCATGGACGGGTTGTTCGGGCTCGAGATTCTTCTCGACCTTGTACAACCAGTCAAGTAGCGCTTGCACGGCATCCTTAAACTGCCCGCTAAACAGAAGAGCCTCCTCGAGCTTACGCTGTCTGTCCACCGACTTGGTGCAGACCGCATTCCATTTACTCTTCAGATCGTTCATCATGCCTTGAATGGTAGGTGCATCGCTCTTGGGTGCCCTTTCCTTCAGCGTCCTTCCATGTCTCATGCAAGCATCGTAGTCGGGCTGTTTCGTGCCCAACGTTCGTTGAAATTCTTTGTGTTTGCTCAACTGGTGTTTGATCTTCTCGGGATCGTTGCTGATGGTGGTGAGATCGTCGAGGGCAGTCTCCGACTTGTCCAACCAATTCATCAATTCGGTCCATTCGTCGTTAAATTCCTTCGCTTCTTTGTATCCGTGGTCGAGAGCCCGCGTGCGTTCTGCCGATTTCGACACGACGCGCTCCCATCGGTGTTGTACGCTGACCAGCAGATTCTTGATCAGGATCACGTCCTGCTTCTGACTGAAGTATTTCAAGTGGGTGCCCTTTTTATCCAAGTTGAGCATTACTTCCCGGTGCGTGCCGACGTCCTTTTGAAACGCTTTGTGATCTTCGATCTGCTGCAATATGGTGTCCATGACCCTGCTCACCGGTTTCTGACCGGATAATGTGTGTTCGGCTTTGGTCAACCAGTCTATGAAGTTCTGCAAAGCTTCGTGGAATTCAGTCGCCTCTTTGAGAGCGATTTCCAATTTGATCTTTTTGTCGTTTGCTCTGGTCATGACATTGTCCCACCGTTGCCGCAACGTCTTCAGGTTGTGCTGCAAGTTGGTGGCTGCGCCTTCGGTCGACCGCTTGACGTAGTCAGCACCCTGCTGCTGAATTGATTCGACTTTGGGCTTGGTAATTTCCAGCTCGTTGTAGATTTCCATGAACCTGAGCAGCTGTTCTCTCGCGCTCTCTGGTAACCCGCCGACCGGTTTCGATGTGGACAACACCGAGTCGACATCGCTCAACCATAAAAGTAGGTCTTGAATATCCTGGTTGAATGCCTGAGCTTCTTTGAGGGCATCTTCCAATTCCCTCTGTCGGCCATGAGCACATTGTTGCAGCTCGTTCCATCGGGTGTTAAGTTCTGATAGTTTTCTCTGAGTTTTGCTCGATTCTTCGCTGCCCCTGTCTTGTTCGATGAGTTGTCGGCCCGCGTCGTTGAGTGTGTCCACGCTGTTCTGATGAGCGTGCATATCGTTGACCAACACTTTTAATTTGGCCAGCTCGACTTCGATGGTTTGCGGATCGCCAAACACCGGTTTCATACCTTTGAGGCTCTTTTCGGTCTTTGCGATCCAAACGATAAGTTCGTCGAGAGCGTGTTGAAATTGGCCTAATTTGAGCAATGCGTGCTCGAGTTCCCTCTGTCGTTCCACGACACCTCTCAATAGGTCGTCCCATCGTCGGTTCACTTCTTTCAGAGGTTCTTTGATGGCCTGGGCTTGTTCGGGCGACGTGTTCTCCGTCAACTCCTGGGCCTACGTAAAATATCATTACGATTGGTTTTTATTAATGCGAATGTGATTAAGTTTACCTGTCGGTTCAGAGCTTCCACTTCGACCATGTGCGGATCGACCTCGGATTTGAATTCCTTGAGTTGCGCAATCTGCTTCTTGACGGCATCGATGTCCGAACC
The DNA here is from genome assembly GCA_034696185.1 of Henia vesuviana. Lineage (NCBI taxonomy): Eukaryota > Metazoa > Arthropoda > Chilopoda > Geophilomorpha > Dignathodontidae > Henia > Henia vesuviana. Next base: position 9,266 of record JAQFZU010001418.1, on the reverse strand, counting down.
GAGCGGTCCCAAGCCACCGAACTTATCCTCGGCCGTCTCCAGAAACTCCAAAAGGTTTTGCAAAGTGTCATGGAATGTCATCGCCTTCTCCATCGCTTCTATCAAATTCTGCTCACGCCTGGCGTACAACGTTGTTACATTTTCCCAAGCGTGGTCCAAATCTTCCATGTTCTTCTTGATCTCCGGTTTGTCCGGTTCGCCGCACAGAGTCATGAGTTTCTGCCCGGTCTTCTTGCATTGCTCTACTTCTGGTTTGGTCTGATCGATCTCTTGTTTCAGTTCGTGCAGAGCCTCTTGTTGCTGCTGGATGGCTTGCGGCTCGACGGCGGGCGGTTCTTGCGAGACAAGCGAGTCTTGGAGGTCTTTGAGTGCGTTCATAACGGCATTCAACTCGTTCCAGAACCGGTCTGCCACTTCCATGGCATCCTCGAGAGATTTGCCTCGATCGCCAGTCACGTCCTGGATCTGGTCCCACAATTTATTCAATTTATCCAGCTTTTTCTTGATGTCTGCTACGGCTGGGTCTCTCGTGCCGCCCGCTTTCGAGATGACTTCGTCGGCTGCTCGTTTGACAGCTTCGAAAGCCGTCGAACGTTTGTCGAGATCTTCAACCACTGCCTTGTTTTCGGATATTTGCTCTTGAATTTTCTCCGGATGCACCGAGATGGGTTCGGCATTGTTTACTTGATCGGCAGTGTTCGCAAGAGCGTTTAAAAGGCCGTCGAGTTTATCCGCAAACTATCAAAAAAAATTAATTATTTAACCAAAAAAATTAATTTCGTAATACTCACTTGAGATGTCTCTTGCATGAGTTGTTCTAGCGCATTTTGGTGATCCCTCAATCCGACTTTAAGCCCGTTGTATCGGGCATTATCGGCATCGAGTATCTCTCTCACTTTGACGCATTCGTCTTCTCCGCAAAGTTTCACCAATGCGCTACCGGTTTTATTTAATTTATCCAGCAGCGGCTTGTGCTCCGCAATCGACTGAAGCAGAACTTTCGTTTTGTCCTGTTGTTTCTTAATTTGAGTGGCATTTGCAACTGGCGTGCCCAGCAACATCGCTTCTTGCTCCAACTCGTCCATCCACTGAACAAGCTCCAGATGCGTGTCGTAGTAATGCTCGGCCAACGGTAGCGCTTGTTCGAGCGCACTCAACCTGTCGGAGCTGAGTTGCGAGACACTCGCAATTAGATCCTTGAGTCGGTTGAGTTTTTCGTTGATGTACGGCATGTTTTCCTTGGAAGTCTGCTCACGCATCACTTTTTTAGCCGTTGAGAACACGTCTCGGACACGTCCCTTTTGGCTACTGATATCGTCGTTGAGCGCTTTATGCTCTTTCAGTAACATTCGCAGCTGATCTGGGTCCGGAATCACAGGATCGGCATCGAGGATTTGCCTTTCGACGTCGCGGAACCAGTCGAGGAATTCCTCGATATCTCCGATAACCTCCGAAGACCTCTGCTTGGCCAATTGGATCCTCTCGGCTTTGCGTTGGATTTGTTCGCAGATTGCGTCGAAACGTTTGTTATCACGTGACATCAATGTTTCGATGGTTGACGCACCTTCGCCGGGACTGATCTGGCACAGCTGAGGACCTACGTGATTCACGTTTTCAAGGACCGGTTTAAACTCTTGGATTTCGTTCTCGAGACGTTGGATTTCCTTATCCTGCAATGCGAGGCCTGAGCTATCTATTGACGCCAGTTGAGATTCCACTTCGATGAGCCACTCGACGAGGCGACTGTGCGATTGGTGGAATTGTTGGGAGAGTGGTAAAGCTTCCTGAGCATGGCGTAGTAAATCGGCGGCTTTATTGGTCAGTTCTATAAATCTTTGTTGCAAAGTGTCGAGTTTCTCTTTGACTAACAATGCATCGTCGCCTGTGCTGTGTTTCATGATTTCGTGGCCGTTCGATATGACGCCTTCGACTTGTTGTTGGTGATCGGCAATTTCTTCAGTTACTTCCTATTAAAAAAAATAAAATTATTCATAAAAATTTATATTTTAAAAAAATTTTCGATTCAACTCACCGTCAATTCATCCAATTGGTCGTGTAATTTATCGACGAACACCGACAATATGCGGAATCGTGACAATCTGTGCTCCATTTCGTCGATCCAAGCGAGTAAATCATTCAAATTTAACGAGAAATGACCCAATCCTTCTTTAGACTGAGCCAAAAATCGGCCCAAATTCTCGCTATCTTCAACCAATTTCGCGTATTTGTCGGTCAAGTCTTGAAGTTTGTCGGCTAAATTCTGCGCTTCGTCATCCCCGACTAAGCTCATGAGAATCTGGGCGACGTCAGCCAATTGATCGAATGCGGGTTTATGACCCAAAATATCGTCGTGTAAATTCTGATGTTGTGCAATTTGTTTTTGAATTTTCTTTTCGTCGGTCGCGATCGTTTCCATACTGGACAATTTCTTCTCGGTGCGGTCGACCCAATCGACCAACGGAGTAAATTTATCTTGGAATTCCTTGGCGATCGGCAAAGTCTTCTCCAAATTATCCATTCGGTCTTGCGCCGTCGATGTTAAAGCGTCGAATCTCTGAACCAAATCGTTTAATTGACTTTCGACTTGATGTCGTTCGGATGCATCGGCATTCGCAGCTATTTCTTCACCCATTTGGAACAATGACGACATACTGTTTTGTCTATCGAGTAGCATTTTATTCAAGAATTTCTGCTCTTGCAACTGCGCTTTGACCACTTTGTAATCGGACGATGGAGATTTCTGATGTGCGACCATGTCTTCAGTGTCGTTGAGCCACTGCAAAAAGCCTTGCAGAGCTTCTTGGTATTTCCCGCTTTGGAGCAAAGCCACATCCAATCGCCGTTCCCTTTCGTTTAACTATTAAATAAATAAAAATTAATTCAAATAACAATTTAAATATTCAATTTACTCACTTTTTCTTTCAAATCGTTCCACTGATCGTTCATTTTCTCCAAATCCGATTCCAAATTCTGCGTGTTTACATTGGATGGAGCCGATTGGATCAATCCTTGTCCAATTTTATTTAAATCATCCAATTGTTTGGCCAATGGTTCCATTTGTCGTTTGCAAAATAACTATAAAATCATTTCAAATTTAATTAATTTATAAATAAAATTTTAAATTCAAAACTTACTTTGAATTCCTCTTTCTGAGCTTTAACCGTATCGATATCGCCACCGATGGGTTTGAACGATTGTTCTTCGCTGATGCAATTTTGTATTTCCCCACTCGCGTTATCGTAATCGTCATAGAAATTCGACAATTTATTCATCATCGTCTCCAAATCCTTATCCCTGTTCTGCGCACGATCTTCTATCTTTGCCAATTGCCTGCGGAGACTTTCCAATTGTTTCTTCAACCCTTTTGGATCGGGTGCGTATCCGTGGTCGATCATGTCTTGAGCTGTTCTCTCCAAATCGTCCAAATCATCTTTTTCCGCATCGACCGAATTGAGGAATTTCTTAATATCGTCTATTTGTTTTTTAACCACATTCAAATCTCGTCCAACGGGATCCATAGCATCGAATCGTTCTTCTAATGAGGTCAAATCGTGATGAAGACTCTTAACTTGCTCCTATTTTAAAAAAAATATCAATTTTAAATAATTTAAATTCATCAGAAAAAAATTCAATTCAATTACATTAAACCGCGCAACTGCATGCGAAGCCGATTCCAACCCCGAGCAACGATCTTCGAGATTCTTTGTGAGTTGTTTGAATCTATCATCCGAATCGCCAACAGCATTTTTAATGTGCGACGTATCGCATTGAGTTGGTGCATCGACGACGAGTCCATCGGCAACGTCTTTGACCGCATCGAGTCTGGGTGCCATTTCCTCGGCTTCACGAAGCAAAGCTTTAATTCTCTCGAGCAATTTGGGATCCTTAGACGCATCACCGAGCGAATCGTGCGATGCCAATCGGTCTTCGCAACGCTGCAACCCGTGATTTAAGTCACGTAAATTGTCGTTGAAATCGCCCAAACGTTGCGATGTTTCTTCGATATTCTGTGACCTATCACTGGCATCTATAAAAATAAAATAATTTAAATAACAAATAATAAATATAAAATAAATAGAAAATTACCAGCATTCAAACGGTTCCATCGATCCCTTAAATTATCCAGAATTTCTTGCACGATTTCTTGATCGATATCAGCCATATTGATTAAGGTATCCCCATGCGATCTAACAGTATCGTATTCCTGGCTATGACGCGACAAATCGTTACGGAATGCTTGGATTTCACGCAACTGTTTATCCAATTCGTTTTTCTTGTAGCTCAGTGGTCTCATATTCTCCAATTTCTCTTCAGTTTGACTCAACCATGGCGTGAATTTATCCAGAAACGAATGGAATTTCTTGGCTTGTTCGTTTGCATTTTGCAGTCGAGTGTTTCGGTCGACCGCTTCTTTCTTGAGTCGGTCCCAACGGTTCTTCATGACGGTCAATTTATCTCTAAGCGCCTGAGTGTCTTTTGCCGGTGTTTTGGCTATCGCATCTTGGCCTCTGTTGAGTAACATGTGAACTTCGTGTTCCTTAGCCAAGACTTCGCGATACACTGGTTCGTATTCCTGCATTTGTTTTCTTAAGATGTCCTTATCGGCCGAAACGTGTAAATCTCTGAGAACAGTGTGTTGGAAATCTTCGATCCAATCTTGCATTTGTTGGCATTTGTCTTCAAAGACTTTGGTTTCGCGTAACGTTGATTCCAATTCGGCTTTGCGGTTATCTGGAAATAAAAAAGTTGGATTTAACCAAAAAAATTGAAAATAATATTTTAAATTCTTTTTATGTACCAATTTTCTTCTTCAGTTGATTATAAGTTTTCTCTAGATTCGTTAATTTACTCTTGATCTCGTTCTTGGCCGTCGAATCCTCCAAAACGTTACACAGTTCTTCGCCTAGACTTTCGACGTCGGCCAATAACGGTCTCTGGTGCTCCAATTGGTCTTCGAGAGCCTTTTAAAATGCAAAGATCAATTAGCAAGCTGAAAAATCAGTTTAAATCTACATTTAACTTACCTTTAATTTATTCAATTGCATTTCTTTATTAGGTCCAATATCGCCTAAATTATCAAAATCGTCGTTAATCTTTTGCAGATTTTCTTGCAGTTGATTAATTTTATTGTAGAAATCGCGATTCGAGCCACTGACAGCTTCGAGATTATTTTCCCTTTCGTCCAACTGCGCCATTAATTTATTCCAGTGATCGTTGAGATTGTTTAATGTTGTATTAATTCTTCGTCCATCTGGACTTGTTGGCGAACATTTATCCAGCGCCGCTTCGCCACTTTCGTTCAAACGACTCAATTGCGGCTGTTGCGTACTCAACTCGTCTCTGAGGACTTGTACTTGTTGCATTTGATTCGATACCAAACGAGGCTCCGACGCCACTGGACCCAAAGCAGCCATCATCTTATCCTTTTGCTCTAACCAATTTTGCAGATTTCCCGCAGAGTCGAAGAACGTTTTCATGTCGTCGAGGAAATCGCAACGTGATTTGCACGCGTTTTGCAAATCTTCCCATCGAGTGACGACATCGGTCACTTGTTGTCTCAGAATACTCGAACCGGGCACGTTTGGTTTTTGCTTGAGTAATTCGATGGTTTGAGTTTTTAATGTGTCCAATTGCGGTTGTTTTTCCATCATTTCTTCGATAATCGACTTCATGTTCTTCAAATGTCTTTCGGCTTCTTCTCTGGTCGAAGGCACCGCATCTTTGGGCACTAATCTCTCTTTCCCAATCAACCAAGTACTTAATTGTCTTAAAACATCAAGGTGTTTCTTGATTTGCTCGCGGATAATGTCCAATTCGGATGTTCTGTCGTTAAGCTTGACGCCAATCATCTCGTAGCGATGATTGATCTCTGTTAACTGCTGCTGAACTGGAGTCAAATCTAAAAATATCAATAAAATTTTATAAAGATTTAAATAATTTATTGACATTTACTAAGACTACAGACCTTCGAGATTGCCGATGTTGTCTTGTGAACTTCGGCGACTGCTGAATCCACTCGAAGCACTTGACAGAGGACTTTGCACACTCACTTTAGTTGGGGAAGGAGAGCGTGTGTCGTCTGGTGATTTTCCTTTAAAAAAAATTCATTTAATAAAATTATAACAAAAATAAAATTAAAAATTATTACTCGATGTCGGTGTCTTCTTTATGGGACTTGTCGCCTTCTTAGTCGGACTTGTCACTCCTCTACGTCTGGTTGGACTTTCGGGTCGATCGCCTCGCAACATGCGATCATAGTTGTTGCCTAAATCGTTCACTTTTTCGATCGTACTACTGTAACCTTGGTATTCCCTTACAATGACCTGAAAAAAAAAATTCCATTTCATAAAAACAGTAAATTAATTAAAAGCGATTATTTAACTCACCTTAACTTCATCTGTTTGTTTCTTGCACGTATCCAAATCCAAAGCAACAGGCTCCAAATTATCAACTCTTGTTTCCACAGTCTTCAACCATTGCAATACTTGGACTCTCAAACTCTCGTACGCATTCAATTGATCTGCTATTTGTTTCGTCTGTTTCGCCCGATCACTCAATGCATCGTTCAATTCCTTCCACTGTTGTTCGAGAGTCTTGAGCAAATCCCTAATTATTGTTGAATCCGTGACGTCCTTTTTAGTTATGAGTGATTTACCATCTTGAATCACATTATCGAAATCGCTTTTCTTCATATTTTTCTGTCTGTTGATTTCATCGATGCGTCGACTGAATTCGTCCGCATCGGATCGCGCCGTCTCGTCCAACGATTCGAGCGCTTCCATCAACCAATCGGCAACTCGCGTGTAAGACGTTACGAAAGAATCGAGTTGCGTCGATACTTGTTGTAAGAATTCCCCTCGTTTATTCATTCTATCGGACAATTTCTCGTAACGTGACGTCATGTCCTTTACTTTACTTTCCAATTTCTTAGCGATTCTTGCATTGCTGCTCGATCGAATCAATTGCTGCGATTCGACTGAAATTGAATTGACAGTTTGTCTTCGTCCTTCAATATCAGCCTGTAGTAATCGGTGTTCTTGGATTTGTTCGTCCAATCGCTCTCGGATCAAACTCGCTGGTTTCGACGCATTTCTCGATTGAGCTTCGACGTCATTCAGCCACGTCAATACGCCGTCGATACCATCTTGGACTCCTTGGAGTTGTACGAGTGCCATTTCCAATTCGTTCGATCTCGAACTGACGTCGGCTTGGATGAGATTGTATTGATCTTCCAGCCATTGCAAAGTGTTGTAAATTGCATCGCGCTCGGCATCGGACATATCGGATCCCAAAGCATCCATCAATGCTTTTCCCATCTGTTGGACGTTTTCGACGAGACGTTTCTGAGCAACGACATCGACTGAAAGAGATTTTGTTTTGTCAATTTGTTCTTGGACGGTGACCGAATCGGAAGCGACCGGTTCGCTCATTATTTTTCTCATTTTGTTTTGGGTTTCGGTGACCCAAGATTTAGCTCTTTCGACCGATTCTTTGTACTGTCTTTCGCGATCGGTCAGTCCGGACACGCGATCGCTTAATTTGTTGGCACGAGCGAGCAGATCTTGGAAGGCAATGCTAACTTCGTTGACAGTTCGTTTAATTTCGCTATCCAACGGTTGTTGTAAATGCGAAAAACGTTGTGGCAGTTGTGTGCGGTACGTATTAAGCTCCTTGAGATAATCCTAAAAAATAATAAATTCAGTAAAAAAAAATTTAAATATTATAAATATACTTTGGATTCGTCCAAGAATTTCTGCGCGGCCATTGTAATGAATCTCAAATCGGCCTGATGCGCGATCACGTCGCTTGAAAACGATTTAATAGAATCAACGTTTTTCTTCAGTCGGTCTAAATCTCCCAAACTTCTTTCTTTGTCAATAAGTGTAACTTGAGCTTCTCGCAGCCATTTATGGAACGGCAGCAACTCATTCTGAAAATAATACGTATTAATAATAATATTTTTTAAATAATAAATACCATAAATGAGCGTAGTTTTATTTACTTTGAATTTATTGAGTTCATCTAAGGCAGACGCCAAAGCCTTTAAGAGCCTCGAACATTCGTCGTTACAAGTTTGATATCTTCTGTTTAAATCGGTGCTATGGCGCTGAAGTTGATTCATCTCTTCAGCACTAAGCACCTCTTTGCCAAATTCGACGACTTGTCTCACTTGATCGAGACAAGCTGCGACTGGTCTTTGCTGATCATCTAATTCGTCTTTCAGTATCTGAAAAATATATTTAATTAATTTAAAAAAAATTTTTTCTTGATAAATAAATTACTTTTAAAGTGTTGATTTGACTTCGCAATTCGTTCTCGTTCTCGTGTACTGGTTCCTGATTAGCCAAACGCCTCTCCATTTCAGCGATCCAATCCAAAAATTTGCTTATGGAATCCACGCATAATTTATATTTCTCTACTACAGCCATCTGAAGCCCAAGATATTAAGAAATTAATTAGACGATTAACATTAATTATTTTAGTGCTTTAGTTTCTAGTCAGTTAACGTTAATTACTTACCTAAAAAAATATTAAAATTTCAAACTAAAACTAAAATTAATAAATTAAATAAAAAAAAAGCAAAATTACAAATAAAGCACCGCAAATCCCAAAAATTAATAGTAAAAACTAAAACGAAAACAGTGGACTAATAGTAACGAGGTCCACAGAACTAAAAAAGGGTTAACAAAAATAGCAACAAGCCGTGTTAAATAAAAACTGCGAAATTATTATATAAAAACGCATATACGTCGCTTTTCTGCAGCAGTGCCATCACAAACACAAACGCCCCTTAAGACATACTTTTCTACATGAAAAACACAACTAAAAAATAAAAAACAACAAAAGAAGAAAAAGAACGAATTTTACAACACATTTTCTTCGCTCCTTTTTGTACAAAGCTAAAAACACAAGTGTGGGTGACTAAAGAAATGAAAACAAAGTAAAATGTCCGTCATGTGGGACACACGTCAACTAAAACTGTTGTTAATGTAAATAATTATTTCAGCAATTAATAAAAAGCCCAAAGAAAAACTGCATATCAAAGCCCAGTGGCATAACTAAAATTGGTAAAACCAACAAAAATGATGATTACATAACAATTATCAAAATTTCTTAAAATTTAATTTCAAATCATCATCATTCGATTGGTTCGACCAATAGAAATGTTTCCCAGCATATTGGGATATCACATTTAGATACACCACTGTCAAAGCCTAAAAATATAAATATTAATTAGTTTGCATCATCATTCATCTGAATGTAAG
>JAQFZU010001417.1:0-13594 GCA_034696185.1 Henia vesuviana | reverse complement strand
TATTTTCGCTTTTCGGTTCCTCGTATTGATGGGATGTTGACGGTAAACACTCCATGATCAATTTTTATCTCTCCATTGTTGTATTTATGGTCACAAGGTTGAATGTGCCTTTATTACATGTTGCAATGCTGAAACGACGATGGCGCTTAGTTATTTCTTCCCATTTTGTCAATAGGTGGCGAATAAAGTTAATTTATTCACAAAATAAAAATTTACATTTTTTTAAAGTATTTGTGGGAATCTTCTAGTTAATTGACAAATATTATCACGAAATTCAAGCATAATTAAACTTCTATAATCACAATACATTAAATGATGATCATTTTCTAACATCATTTTCTCATTTCTTAATTTCAATTGTCTTAACTGATTTTTTTCATTTTTACTTATTAAACACCAATTTAAAAATTTCTCAAAATCATCAACAGTTTTATATGTACAAAAATTATTAACTTGAATCCTCAAATAATCAAAATTACAAAATTCCAACTTAAATTGAATTATTTGATCATCATCAACTAAACACCATTTAAAAAACATTTCATATCTGTTTATATTTAACAATAATCTAATATACTGAATGCCATATTCAGCTAATAGTATCTTAAAATTAATAACAAATTGTCTACAGCTAAAAACAGTATTTAAAAAACTCTCTAAAACCATATCACCACCAGTTATAACCATTTGACAACAAGTTGCTCTATTCTCCATTAAAAAATCATATATAAAATCATCATTTAACAATTTAATCATAATCTGCAACACATCCAAACCCTTATAACTAAACAACTTCTTCATTTGTGTAATCAAAAAATTATTTTGCATATTAACATGACTATTTTGCCACAATTTGATCAAAATATTTTTATAGATAAGTCCGTTAATACCATTTAAACAAATCTTTTCAACAATTTCAATCATAATTCGATACAAATCATCTTCTTCGATAAATTCCAATAATTTTATAACAGTTGAATGTAGATAATCTTGTTTTGGATGATTGAAAAATATCAAATGCTTGAATAATTCAATTGGGTTATTTTCTACGAGTACTAGAAACTGTTCTTCATTCATTTGAGTTAATAAAAAGTTAAATGAATCTGTAAATAGAAATTTCTTCTTCTTGAGCCAACATTTGATTAGAATTTTCTGTCTGTCTATTTGTGTCATCTTTTGCCACGAATATTTAACAGCCAAATCCATATTGTTTTTCTGTGCATTGTTGTACATTTCGATCCAAATAATTCTTCCACTTTTTCTGTTATTCAGCAAACCAGACCAATAAGCAATAAATTCAAATCCAATTTTCAAACTGTTGTTTTTGTACTCCATTTGCAGTCTTTCTGGTAATTCGTACCATAAATGTTGTATGTAATCTTCAAAGCAGAAATTACAAGCCAAATTGTACAGACTTCCTTTGTCTATCAATGGGTTTCTAACGAGTGATTCGAAAGTTTTCTTTTTATCGATTGTTCCATACTTTGTCCACGTAATGTTATTCACGTATTCGTTCGGTGATTCTGATTTGGTGTATTTATGTAACATGTCGAGCCATTCTCGTATTTGGTTTCCTACAATTGAAATTGCAAATTCCAATTCACGTTTTTGTATGTTTGATAAAAGAGTTTTCATTGCTTCTTCGTAAACATCCTCTTCTATGTCGTTCCATTTATTATTTTTCGCATTTTTTTCATCCGATAAATAATGTGATAATTTATATTTTATATTATCTTTTGTCCATAACGAAATTGCGAATGTGATTAACGATAATCTTTGAAGGTTAAAAGTCGATTCGTACTTGTTAAGGTTCTGTTTGAAATCGATGTGTATTGAAGTTAGTTTGAGTCGTTTTGCTTCGTTTTGTGCTTCTATTTCGTCATCAAAGTTGATTTCTTCTTCCATTTTAAGGATTAATATTTTAGATGCTTTTAAAATATAATAATGTTATAATTATAAAATGATAAGCTTAATGTTAAGTTACCTGTTGAAACAGAAAGTCAAAATGTAATAAACGTTTTCCTAATGTTTAGAATCATTGGTTGACGAAAAGTGATGTCAGACGTGACGTTTTCATATTTGAAACCCGCGAAAATTTCAAATTTGTTAAAATCGATAAACACAAATAAACACAAACATTTGATGAAAAATGAAATTTTATTGAAACGAATATAAAATAATATTTTTACAAATGACAATGTATAAATTAAAAAATTATTCACTATTTAAATAATTGTAAAAATGCATTTTCACGACATTCCGATACTAAACTTAATTGAAATCTTCTAAAATCGGACAAGAAATGACAATTTCTCATCTTTTTAACCAAAAATACAAAACGAGAATCTAATTTCTGCAAGCAAAAATCAACCCCAAAATTAATGAAGGAATTCCTAAAAGACAAATTCCGATCCAATTGCAAATACCGTAATTTAAATTTCCTCGGAATCTCAAACCAAATGTCACGAATGACATCGTCCAAACAACAAATGCAGGCCAATTCGAATTTATCCGTTATCGACAATTCACGACATTTTGATAATTCTCGCGCAGAAGATTTTACGTCTATTTTCCCTCCCGACATCCATTGAACACGATTAACGCATAATTGAAATTTCGACGGATCGTAAAAAAATATATTATCGTTCAAATAAACTAACCAATTTCGAAGTTCCAATCCGACATTTTTTACGTACGACTCCATCGTTTTACTCGTAGAAATTGGCAAGCCAACATTTACTATTTGACGACAGACATAATTTTCTGTTTTTTCCCAATTTGATTTGATCATTCGCTGGAAATGTTGGTCGGTCGTATTATTGAAAGGGATCGAGTGCCATAAGGAAATAGAGATGTTGTAAGAAGAAATCGCTTGCAGATCCATAGTGGGCGAAGACATGTCGATGGCTTGAGGTTCTAGTGTGAAATGATTTTAATCCTTGTGGTGGCGCTATTTATACATTTAATTGGTGACTCATTTCATTGGCATTGTAGTTATTTCCGGGTTAGTGACTATTGACTTAAGGGTCTATAAAGCTGCAGGTATCATTTTTGCCAAATTGTACATCAGGTCATTGTGGCATAAAGTATATCGAATGAGCCAAATTGATGATTTTGTTGTTAAACAAAATTTGGAAATTTCAAAATTGGCGCCAAATATTATAGATTTGCTAAGCTAAAAAACTATCATTTAAAGTCAAATTAACACAAAATTAATTCTGCAAAATATATAATAAATTTATTAATTAAATAACCACATCAAAACTTGTCATATTCTCTACAAACACCATTAATTAAAGTATTTCAAAACAACTTGCAATGTGCCTCATTAACTTTTCAGAGCACTGAATATTTACAACAGTCAAATCAATTCAATTATTAATACATATTAACATAAAAAAATAGCTGCGAGAAATCCAATGACGTAGCCATTAGTAACAGTGCGCAAACTAACGACAAATCAATTACTTAAAGAGTAAATATAGATCTCAAACAAAACAAAATAGTCATGGATATAATTCTTCTAAGAAATATTCTCAGCAGTACGACATCAACAGGACCCAAGTAAGTAACGTCAATTGCCATTAGCTGCACACAAAGCTTAAAATTCACTTTTCTTTAGGTTAATTTTGACTTTTAGAATTTGGCAAAAATCAATTTTTTTGTCAACACATTTTTAAAAAATACATTATAAAATGCACTTTTACCATCGCAAAAATTACTGACAAGTGTCCACTAATTAAAAGTTTATTTTAAAAAAAAATGTACTTTAAATTGAATGTTTTTCAGGTCGATCCATTAGTTTTTAAAGGGAAGAAATGTTGTTTTAAGGGAATATGAAACCGATTATATTTGAACTAGTAGTGAAATACTATAAAAATATTTATTACAAAATTACGATGATTCGTATATGGAAGAAATTATTTATCGCTTTATTTTTCATCAGTGGTTTAGTTTTGTGGTTTATTTTACTACCAAAATATTCATTTGAAAATAAGTTTTCAGTGAAATTAGCTAAGGATAATAAGGATAGAAGATTTCTGGTAAAAGTTGAATTTTTCTCGTTTAGAATTATTTTAAAATTGCTTTAAAAACAGATAAAGACCGAAGGTTGCCAAATACCATTGTACGATCCTTTCGATATAACCGTTCGTCATTTATACAAATCCACAGGCAATCTCTCATGTCCCGAACCATTGCATTTACTATCGTTCAACAGGACTCATTTAACATTAAATTTAAAAATAGCAAAAAATCAATTTGGAATTGTTAAGTGTTATTACAGAGCCATTAGGAGAAAAGATGATGGACAAAGTGACAATAAGTAAGAATAAATAATAAAATAAATAAATGATAGAAAAAGCAATTGCAATTTGAGTTGGTCCCATAAACCAAATAAATTAAAGTTGATCAAATCAGGTTTAAACATAAGAAATTGGCCATAAAATCATCCGTATTTTTCTTTTTTCAGGTATGAATTCACTGAAAGTAAAGAACTAAAAAACATCATCAAAGTGACAGATGAATTTCTTCAAGTCGAATGTAAGAATTCATCAAATTCAATTGTTTATACAGAACTATTACCATTTATCCAAGTAATTTCTAAAAAAACCCAATCATTTAAAAGCTCTTCAATCAATCAATTATTCCTAGATAAAACCAGAAATAGAAGCAAAATCACAATCAAACTTCCAAAAATGGATGGGAAAAACAAAGAATGAAATTAAGGAAAGAATGAGCGTCACATTAATTGGAATCGATTCAGTATCACGTCTCAACATGTTACGCCACATGCCTAAAACGTATAATTTCCTTGTGAATCACATGAATGCCATCGATTTGCAAGGATTCATCAAACTCGCCGATAACACGCTCGTCAATGTAGTTCCTTTGCTCGCAGGGATGTTTCTAGACGAATGTTGGAACGAAACAATGTCGAAACAACCTTTCGATTATTTAAATCTCGTATGGAAAGAGTTCGGTCTAAAAGGTTATAGGACTTTATACGCCGAAGACGATCCCCAAGTATCGGCATTTAATTTTTTAAAAGGAGGATTTTCCAAGCAACCGACTGATTATTACATGAGACCATTTACATTGGCCGTTGACAAGTCCAATGTGCGAACTGTAAACGAGCATTGTTATAATCATCGACCCGAATCAGAAGTGACGTTACAATGGATAACTGATTTCTTAATTACATTTAAGGTATTACAAATTTGTTGTAATATTTTTGAATTTTTTTCTTTTATTCACTAGCAAAAACCCACATTTGCCTTTCTGTTTAATACGCGGTTAACCCACTATCATCTAAACCATGTTAGCTATGCTGAAGAAATCTATTATAAATTCCTTCAAAGATATGTCCATCACGATTTAAATCGAAATTCGGTTTTAATTGTATTCAGCGATCACGGATTACGATTTGGTCCCATCAGAGATACGTATGTTGGTAAAATCGAAGAACGAATGCCGTTCGTCTTCCTCGTCTTCCCGCCGTGGTTCCGCACCAAATATCCTAATTTATGGCGAAATCTCAAAACAAATCAACATCGATTGACTACTTTCTTCGACTTGTACGAAACCCTCAAACAAATCCTTCACTTCACTGGTGAAGAGATGAAAACATCCGTAAATAATCGTGGCATAAATCTCTTCTCGGAAATCCCATCTGAACGAACCTGCGAAAACGCCGCCATACTGCCCCATTGGTGCACCTGTCACGAGAAGAAAATAATCGCACTCGACGACGCACGAGTCAAAACCGCAGCTCGTGTCGTAATTCACGAAATCAATAAAAAATTGGCAACAGAAATAGAAAAATGTTCGATTTTATGCCTCGATCGAATCGTCGATGCACGAGCGAATGTGTTAAACGACAAAATATTAAAATTTCGCGACAGTAAAAACGACGTCATCGACAGAACTGTCGTTTACGGTAAAAGATTGGCCCGAGTGTGGGAGTATCTATTGACTATTTCTGTGAAACCAAGTTCAGCACTCTTCGAAGCAACTGTTAAATACTTTGAAGAAAATGGCAATTTCGTCCTGTCTGGAGACATCAGTCGTATTAATGCGTATGGAAATTCATCTCATTGTGTTGAATCATCAAAATTAAAAAAATTTTGTTATTGCGTTTAAAATTAATCAATAAATAATTTGTTAATTTGTTAATTAGTTTTTTAATCTGTTAGTTATTGATAAGGAACTTGCATTACTCTCTCTCTCTCTCTACGTAGATTCCAATTATCATGAATTCCTTTCCGTGTCATTTGTAGTATAAGCACGGATCATCTGGTGATTGCCCGAAACCTTTCCCTTCAATCACCATATGAATCTGTTCGTTCCAACATCTCCCCGCTTGCTTTAGCCCATATGAACTGCGTTGCAGTTTGCAAACTTTCCCGGATGAGTCAGCGTACCCCTCTGGAAGCTTCATGTAAACCTCCTCCGCTAGTGAACCATATAAGTATGCCGTCTCAATATTGTGTTGTTTGGGTCTGAATCCTCTCTTTGCTGCTTCATTTATTATTGCTCTTAAGGTTTCGATTCTAATCACCGGGAAATAGGTTTAATCATAATCTATCCCGTAGCGTTGTCCGCAACCCACCACTACTAATCTAGCCTTATATTTGATGACTTTCCCTTTAGCATCCGTTTTGATGCGGTAGACCCATTTGCTTCTGATGGCCTTCTTTCCCCTCGGTAAGTCTATGAGTTTCCAAACGTGTTCATTCATCGAACCCATTTCCACGTCCATTGCCTCTAACCATTTGGCTTTCTGACTCTCCTTCATGGCCTCGGCATATGATCTTGGGTTGTCGACCTCACTGGTGGTTGTGGCTATTTCTCTTCTTTTGTCTATTTGTCACGTTGAACGTCTAACTTCCATGTCTAATAATCGTTGCTCATTTGCTTCCCTTTCCTGAAAGTGGCGTACCATTTCCACCTTTTTTTGGTTCCTTGAGGTCTTCCCCTCTGAGCTATTTGTGAAGAGACATTGTTGGCAATTGACTGTCTAAATTCATCATTTCCTGTATCCGAGTCGATCGTGTCAGTGCGCATGCGAGTGTTGTCATCACTACTGCTGCTGTCGTACTTGGTCAATAATTCTAACCAGTTGTCCCAATCTGGGTGTGTTGTCCCATTTCTTTCTTCTTTCCATGGTGTGCGGTCCTCGAAAAATTTTACGTCCCGTTCGTCGAATACATCATTATTTGCTGCATTGTATACCCTATAAGCTTTCCTGTTATTTCCATAGCCAACAAGTATTCCGGAATATGTCCTGTTGTCGAGTTTACTTACCCTTGTGCGTAGTCCTGCTTCAACCTTGCATCCAAATTTCTTAAACTAACAGACATTTGGAGTGCATAAGTGCCACACCTCATAAGGCGTTTTACCTGTTACCACTGCTAAGACCACGTTTCTGACTTCAGATACCATTGTATTCGTGGTTTGCTGCAGAAGAATGAGTTTGTTTTGGTATTTGTGCGATCAGAAAGAAACATGGCCGATATGTTCACCAAGCCTTTGTTACCGGTTAAACTCGAGTGCTATTTGCATTACATTTTATGATTACATTAATTATGTTATATTAAGACTTGTATTTATTTCTATATTATTCTCTTTATGTATTGGTGGTGATGATTGGTGATTGGAATTGTGATTATTGATTATTGTATTAGCAGTAGTTTTTTTTTGTTTTTTTTTTTATAATAAAGTGGATGTGTGCTTGGATAGGGCGGAGACCATGTTACGATATGAATCTGTCCAAACAGCTATTAGTTTGGGTGTTTTTAGAGTCATCTATTGGTGGCTTGTTATTAGTTTATTTGTGTATAGTTTTGTTATGATGGCATTGTTGTTATTTTCTGTTGGGTCTTGATGCAGATTGCCTTGTCATGGCCTTGAAATAATTAATAAATATCTTCTTGTTCTTCTTCTTCTCAACCGTGTTTGCAACCTTCCCTGAACAATTTTTTGACTGTTTGTTTGCTTGGCACACTTTTCTTTCCAGAGTAAATTAAATTTTTCCCGTGCAGTTCATGGTGCAGTCAGGCTGGGCACGTTTGTGGGAATATTCATAACACTTGCTGAGTTCATGGTAATTAGTCTTAGTTCAGCACAAAAGTGCGGAAAAATACGTGTTAGGCTAAATAATCGTTGTTTTATGTGTGCAAAAAATTCGATCACATACTCAGAGTTCAATAAGCACTTATACTGATCACTTTCCATGCATATTTCGATTAATACTTGTACTGCACAATATTCTGCATCCCTGAAAATTGATTGTAATACAAAAACAAACTCAAAGATTATAAAAACACAATGAAGAGCAATTTAATAACTAACTTGTAAGCATTACAAAAACTCAAGTGGCATGGTTGATGACCAGTGAACCAGGCTCAAATTTATATCATATTTTGGAAGTGGGCCAGAATCCGAGTCTAAAAATAACTTAGGTCACAAAATGACGCACATAAGCAACAACTCGATTTACATGCGCCACCTGGCGATAACCTGAAGTTTAACCTAAGTTTAACCGGGGGGGCGGTAGCCCTCCCGGTTAAACTTAGGCATCAACAGTGGCGGCTCTGGGCCACCGTATGTAGTGATTTTATACATTTTTACCCTACCCCATAAGGTACCCCATAGGGTACCTCTACCCTATATTTTGTCAACACCCATTATCGCATTCTCGTAAAACTCAAACTGGCAATTAGAAAACAATACTTATAAATAAACGTTGTAATAAATAAATAAACGTTATAAATAAATAAATAAACGTTATAAATAAACAAAAAAACACTATTAATTAATACTAACAACAAATACAATGCTGGATACTAATATAACATAAATAGATACAAAAATATTAATAATAATAATAACAATAAAACGAAAAGACCAACACTCGACGATCACAAGTCAGTTAACCTCACAACGTTCACGGGTTGTTCCTTAATATCGTTGTTTTGTCTATCAATGTTTGACGGGTTTCCGTCATCCATCGGTGATTCGATCGTCTAGGTGATCGGGAGAAATAGGGGGTTTGTTGTTTTTCTCAGTTCGGTGGTAAATTCCACCGGTTCAATCTAGAACAACAAGGTAGGTCGCGTTGTGTACCTCTCGAGTTATTCTCTTGATTGTGAAGTAATTGCTGTGAAAATAGGGAAAGGCTTTGAATGTTGAGTAGAGTCTCTGTTTTGGTCAGCTGGAACAGGGTAGGCTGTTTTTTCAATGTGGCTATGTTTCCTTGTAGTTGGATTATTGGGATTGTTCCCTGCAATTGGGCTTTTAGCGATTTTAGCCACTAGATCTTCCGTAGTCATACCAATACAAACAGAGATATTATGAATCGTTGCCAGTTGAAAGATAAGGAACATGTCCTTATCTACATATTGGAGTATTATCACGTCTGCGAGATCTTTTACGTAGCGTTCTCTCTTTCTTTTGTTTCTTTGCCTTAGTGTTAAGGCTAGAATGTCGACTCGAGTTACTCGAAGGACTAGTGGACGCTTTACAGGTTGATTGGTGGGAAGAACGGGTTGTCCTTGTTGAATGACAGGTCAGTGTATTAGAGGGAATTTCAGAGTGATGAGATGAATGAGTTAGGGAAGAATGTTGAGACGAGTGTGTGGGGGATTGTGTTGGAATATTGTTACGTCATTTTTAGGTCAACGCAACCTTTCGGGAACGATTTACTAGGGAATGTAACTCAATACATTCATTTCCATTCAATTTTCGTATTTCATGAATGAGGCAATTCACATGTGTAAATTTCAAAATAAAACATAATAATTTATTAGACTTTCAGGGATTCTCATAATTATCAATTTAAACACTTTCAATGACTGACACGTCACCTTAACTCGACATTAATAATTCGACAAAACTGCAAACAGAAATTAAGATTTATATTTCACAAATTGGCTATTCGAATAAATACAGAAACTCAACATTATTTTATAGTCCGGCCGGAACTAACTCATTTTAATAAGCTAAACAAATTCTTTATTAACGCAATTAATAATTCTATCGTTGACTTCGTATCGTAGCCTTTTTGACGTGAATATTTTGTTTGGTTAAACCGACTACCGCCGACCTCAAACGGGTAGCAATAATCGGTTTGCGAGACTTTGTAATTTCATACACTTTTACAAAAATAACACTTACTATAATCAAATAAACAAAAATACAAATCATTACACAATTCGACAGCCTGAACAAAATCTTAAGTGACCATACAATGCAAGAATCCAATTGAGTCTACTCGATCTATCGATAGCGACTCAATCATCGGCTTCGGATTAGTCCATTATCCTTGTAATTGGGAAATTCCTTTTATTACCGCCATCTATCGACACTATTTGGCATTATTGTTTTCGTTTACGCTCTCACTACGTAACAATATGTCTTGAGGATTGGGGAGGTATACTCTAGCGGGTGAAGTATTTCCCCAACTAATACCGAATTGACTTCTGCTTACACCAAAAAGGGATTGTAAAGTCTGGGTTTGGCTTTCAGAGACCTTTTCTGTTTGTTTTGCAATTTTATGCATTTTAGCAAGGGCGTCTTTCTTACTCTTACGAGCTGTTTCGTCCGTTTGTTTCTTTAACCAATTGCGCAAAGTCATGCTTGCTCCAGTCTCCTCTTCTCTACTAGAATCTGCCATTATTCTATTTCACTAAGGGTATACATACGGAACTGAGGATTAATTAAATTTATGCCGGACAGGTCCCCCAAGTGTCGTGCCTTGGAGTCGAGTGACGTTAATTGCAATTAGATACATACAGATAAAACACCATGAAATTTATTCCCGTAGTGTGGTAGCGAAATACTAGACAATAAGTTATAGCAAAATAAATATCCTAGAATTTATTCCAATCAGTAGGTTATTACACAAAAGGGTAGCCACAAGTGGCTTTACAAACAGTACATGAATACTAAACTTATCTAAAAGGATGTGGTCTCATCAACCATGTGGTTGGCTTGAGGGCCATGGATTCTCAAGTGGCACGTGGCGGTGCTGAAATTGAACAGAATCCAGTGTAGTCTGACCCGGTGGTTTACAGCTGGTTGTTTAGGGTAAGTAGAACCTCGATGTGTCCCAACTAGGCAGTTGACTGTCCTTGATCCTGTCACTCCACTGGGCTCAATATGGCATTCTGTTGGCTTGATTGTGAGAGTCATTGAAGTTGTGACTAGAAGCTTATAGCTAGTAGAATGGTGAAGAACTGATTCCTACCATCTGGTTACTTGAACTTAAATAGCCAAGGGTGCCTAGTAAACAAAACAGAGTAATTCGCATGTCCGAGAGATGGGATTAGTGGGTTACAAGTTAGCAAATGTCGTCACTAACTTGTGTTAAGACAAAGTGGCCATGATGTAAATCCTAATTCCTTACAGAATGCAGATCTCTAGGGAAAACAAGGAAGCGGGTCACCACTTATTCCTAAAATAAACTACGTTGAATATTAGTGATTCTTGGAATAGATGAATTAATTCGCCTAGTCCCTTTGAGATCACAACATGTCTGGAGACATGAGTCGTATTAATGTGTATGGAAATTCATTTCATTGTGTTGAATCATCAAAATTAAAAAAATTTTGTTATTGCGTTTAAAATTAATCAATAAAACTTTGTTTTTTAATCTTATCTGTTTATTATTGATAAGGGACTTGCATTTCCCCTTTCATTATGAATCGTTTGCGACGATATTTGGCTCTAATTGGATTCGTTACAATACTTACATTTTGTTTTAATATCATCCTCAACAAATATGACAGTGGGAGAATGTTTGTACATAAAGTAATTGAAGAAAAAGTTGACAGATTCTTGGTAAAACTATACAATTAATATCAACGTTTATTCATATCATTTACTGTATAAATACAGATAAGTACAGCAGGTTGTCAAATACCTAAATATGATCCTTTCGATGATACCGTTAGCCATTTGTATCGAGCATTGGGAAATCTTACATGTCCTGGACCAAAATCATTAGTGTCTTATAATAGGAGTCATTTGATTTTAGATGTTGATGAAGTCGAAAGACAGTTTGGAGAAATTAGTTGTTTGTATAGAGCTATCAATCGAGTAGATAATGGGAAAAGTGATGATAGGTCTGCCATTTAAATTCAATTGATGCATTAATGGAAATAATTTTTTTTTAAATTTTAGATATGACTTTTCAGTTGCTAAAGAGTTATTAAATGCTGTCAAAATTATGGACAATTTTATACAAATTGATTGCAAGAATACATTAGGAGATATTGTCTATACAGAATTATTACCATTTATTCAGGTAACATTTATAAAATGATATTGTAGCAACTGGAGTTATTTACATAACAATTTTTAGATAAAACCAGAACTCGAAACCAAATGTGAAGAAAGATTCAAAAACTGGATAAATTTAACTAACGACATTAACGAAAGACTCGACGTCACGTTGGTTGGAATCGATTCGGTATCGCGTTTAAATATGTTACGTCACATGCCGAGAACCTATAACTATCTCGTGAACGAGATGAATGCAATTGATTTACAAGGATTTGTTAAACTCGCCGATAACACTTTCGTCAACGTGGTGCCTTTGCTTGCAGGAACGTTTGTAGAGGAAAGTTGGAACGAATCCATGGTTCACGAGTCGTTTGATTACATGAATATAATATGGAAAAATTTCAGTCAAAAGGGTTATAGAACCCTCTATGGTGAAGATTGCTCTGAACTGTCTGCTTTCAATTACTTAAAAGCAGGTTTTTGGAAACAACCGACTGATTATTACTTAAGACCGTTCGGATTAGCCATGACAGATTCCAATATACTAAGTAAAAATAAAAATTGTTACAATTCACGTCCTGAATCTGAAGTGACATTACACTGGTTATTGGACTTCTTGATTACGTTTAAGGTAATGCAAATTTATCTTTGATACTCACAAGGAGTTATTACGAACTTGAGTCGCTCCAATTGCTACAAATTTAAACAAATAATTACTTTATTGGCTAAATAAAATAGTAATTCCTCCTTGTCAGAATATTTTAAAATATTTCAATTTTTTTCTTGTAATTAAATAGGATAAACCAAATTTTTCCTTTCTTTACAACACCCGTTTGACACACGATGAACTGAATTACGTGGGTTACGCTGATGAAATCTATTACAAATTCCTGCAACAATACACGAATCACAATTTAAATCAAAATACCATTTTAATACTATTCAGCGATCACGGTATACGATACGGTCCAATAAGAAATACTTACGTTGGAAAAATCGAAGAACGAATGCCGTTCGTCTTCCTCGTTTTCCCGCCGTGGTTCCGCACCAAATATCCTAATTTATGGCAAAATCTCAAAACAAATCAACATCGATTGACCACTTTCTTCGACTTACACGAAACTCTCAAACAAGTCCTCCACTTCACGGGTCAAGAAATAAAATCAACCGTAAATAATCGTGGCATAAGTCTCTTCTCCGAAATCCCATCCGAACGAACGTGCGAAGATGCAGCCATTTTGCCTCATTGGTGCACCTGCCACGAGAAGAAGGAGGTGGCGCTGGACAACGATCGTGTTTTGATATCGGC
>JAQFZU010001416.1:0-13598 GCA_034696185.1 Henia vesuviana | reverse complement strand
CGCGTGACATATTGTTCCTTTGGGTGATGTCGGGTAACAAGAAGAGACTGAAAAAAGAAAAAAGTTTGGTGTAGTGCAACTCATTTACCGTTCAGGTCCCTTGGGTCACATTTCTATATACTAACGGAAGAATGGGATGGTTATAAGAAAAAAATTGTTTTCTATTTATTTTCTTATCTTTTTTTTGCGTTGATGTATTTTTTTTCTGCTGGAGTGTTAAGAGGAGGTCTTTTTTCGTTATTCCTTTCCTCAACTTCCTACGAGGATTAGGTGATAAAGAAATGTTGTTAATGCGCAATTTGGGAAAATGGAAAAACAAATTTAAAAATGTTTTGATCTTTTCCTTATTTGTTTCTTTACAGATGGCAAGTTCCCATACATTCTCAAGTTGTGCTTCTCGTCTTCAGGGCCTCGTGGAATGTGATAGGCTAAGGCTATTTGTTGAACCGTTTGACTAAGTGAACACATGGCAAAATGGCCCATTTATTATCCATCCATCAGCAGGGACTTGCACATTGTGTATTAAACCCTTAACGTGATTTTTTTTTAATATTTTAGTTGTTTTTTTTCATACAATTTAACATTCTGTTGTCCATTTATAGTATTGATTTCTTTTAAGAAATAATATACAAATCATATCGTGTCATTTTTTTATTTTAGTTTTTTTCCCATTTATTTTATTTCTGTTTTGAGTTTTTATTTGATTTTCTTCAGTGCACGAATAAAAGTTGCCCTGTAATGTGTAAAGTGGGGATGCGTTCCCATTTAAATATAAAAGAAAATATAACTTCAGAAATACTGTACACAAGACAAAAAAAAACCATTGTTAATTGTATTGTCATCATTTATAATCTTCCATTGTACATGATCCATTTTGTCCCTGGAAACTTCCTTGTTTGATGAAATAAGATTTCCTCATTCAATTTTTCATCAAAACTGATCGGAATCGAGTTGTTTGAACAGTAGAATAGGCTTTGCTTTGTTTTTCTGTTTTAGTTTTCATTATTTTTAAATTGTGGATTGTTTATGTTGTGTTATTTTAAATTTAAATTGCTTTTGAGTTTGATATCGAATTAAATAAAATTAATTTTTAATCGATGTCAAAATAATAGTTATTATTGATGCTTTTCCTTTCTCTTCTTCTGCTTGGCTTGTAATAACATTGCCTCGCATTCAAAATTAATCCTATTGATAATTTTTAAAGCAGATGAAGTAAAAGGTTGAAGCGTTAACAGCTGGATGAACAAAAAAAAATTTGCATACATTTCTTTTTCTCGAAGTTTTAATATGCTTAAAAAATATGAACTGGGATTAAGTTTTTTTCTTTTTCTGTTATCATTAGTTTGAAGAAAAAAAAATTTTTTTGTTGGTTTTTGAAAAATTGGATGAAAATTAACATTTTTCTGAACTAAAAAAATTTAAAAAATCAAAATAAAAAATATAATAATAATAAAAAAGAAGAGTTTTTAATCAGAATTCTATATTAATAGTAGGACACATGTACAGCAGCTAATTATTGTTAAAATTACTAATTATTGGAATATATTATAATACTGAAATAACCATCATTCATTCTTTTATTTGCTATCATATCATTATTTGTAACATTAAGTAATGACATTCCCTTTAAGAAATAAAAAAAAATCCAAAAAATCTTACTTCTCAACAATTTAATCTCTTCCTAATCCTATATCCATTATTTTCCTTTTACAAATTGCAAGGCAGATAAAATAATAAATATAAAAATATGAATGGCAGTTTATTGACAGTAGGAGATGATAGTCTTCAATTGGCTGAAAGAATCTGATTATAAAACGTCATTTTTCTGCCTTCAAACTTATGTTATTGACCATTGTATCTGTCAGACCAATAAAAAAATATTTGAGGAAGAGGCGATTGATCTTTTTCTTATTGGTTTTTTTCCTCATAAATTCTATTTCACAAACTGTAATTTATTCTTTAGTTCGAACAAATCTGTAATATTTTTTTGTTATAATTTTAAAAAACAAATATAAAATCACAATATACACAACAAGTACAATGTAATCTCAATAATAAAATGTATTTAATAATTAAACATGTTTACGGTACACTCATTGTCTCTGATATATTGCATCGTTTCAAGTCGACTGTGAAGTTTTTCTCTCATTCACGTTTGCAGTAATGGGTGTCAGCTTGAAGTGATAACAGTTGAAATTCCGCTTGGGAAATTCGTACTAAATGGAATATTCATGAAGGTATACACGCATCAAGACCAACACGGGTTTTCAGAAGCAATCAACTGAGCATAATGGGTGGAAAGGAGCGAGGTGATGAGCCAAGTATGTGTCCCTTTCTTCTTGGTTCATATTGATTTGTATTAGACGACAATCCACAGTTGCAATAAGTGGGTCTTCTAACGTGGCCAGAGGCAAGCTTAATTGGCTGGAAAAGAGGAAGCTTGGATAGAAAAGGGATTGAGTTGGTTGTAAAAAGATTCCAGTCTCTGCTCCATTGCTTGTGCATCGTGGCGAAAGGGTAAATAGCGCATTGCCCACTCTTACTTTCGATGATTATGCTCTTTTCACAAACAGTTTGTATATGAAATGGAAAGCAAATAAATATAAAACGCTTTTTTAAAATATTTATTTTTCACGGTTATCACTTTTATTTGCTTAAGGGTTTCTGGATAGTTAACAGTTTTTTAGAAACACCATAAAACAAATAAAAATAAATGACTAAATTCAGCTAATGAATGCTCATTCGAAATAAATATTAAAATTTTTATGATTACATTTTAAAGAGATTATCTCGTTATTAATTTCAAAACAGATGTATTTACAGTATATCATCTACTTCTAAGCATAGGATTTGAAATTTAACCGAGCTGATTTTAAGTATATCATTATCACGTTAAAGAGCGTTGTTTATCTGCTATGTAAATATCGCCATATGAATTAGGTAAATGGGATGCCTTTGCTATATTATATTCAGTAATAACTCGTAACCTTATATTATACTGTCTCTCAGTGAAACTGCAGTTTGCACATGCCAACTTCACTCGCTCAAACTTATGGCCTCTTGCTTGTCACATGTTGTCGCAAACTAATAATTTTTTTCTTTAAATAAAACGAAAAAAAATCAGTTATAAAAGAAAAAGTTGATGGCATCATGAACAATTTATGAGATTCGAAGCAAGAGGTTTAAAGTGTTTCATCTTTTTTTTTTTTAAAAAAGGTCAGTGTCTCATTAATGTTAAATAACTTTACGAAACGAAATCTAAAAGATTCGATTTTGACTTTAATGACCGGCGCAGGCTTGCAGTGATATTAGATTCGCTATATGGACACTATTATTAATTTATCGGTGTGAAAAATGAAACACGTGTGAAAGATTAATGGCGGAAGGATCAAGGAGAAAATGAATGTATTCAAACTTGTTATTAATTAATTAATTCGTAATAGTCAACGTTAACTTTTAGTAAGAAACTATATTGAAGTTGAATGTAAATAGAGTATGAAATTCTACATATTTCTACTCGATGTCTTGCATTAAAGATGCTGGTGTGCTACAATTTAAACTACTTTTCATCAATTCTGAATCAGAATGCAATGAGCTACGGTCGAACGTTTCGTCACTAGGATATGGAGTGGAAGTTTGCGAACTCGTTGAGTCTGCTTCCTCATACTCTTCTGCAATAATAAAAGGAATTGCATTAGGATGGTGAGGACAAAGTTTTTGCTCGGAAATTCAATCAATAATGGTGAGATGCAATCTGTTGCTGGATGCCAAGCACATTTATGGCAGGATGTCACGAAATCTGTCCCAAGATGAAGCGATCTTTAATGGATGAGAAGAAGACGCTTTGATAATCTCTAATGAGCTATGGCGCGTTAAGTAATCTGTGTAATCTGCGTGACAGTGATGAAGCATCGAGACTTAGGCCGAGACGTGAGCTTTCGCCAAGTGCCAAGTTTCACGTGTCAAGCGAAAGATGAAGTGTGCAAAAAGAAGAAAAAGTGAGCATGTTCCAATCAATTGAACAAATAGTAACAAAGTGTTTCACTTTGCCGTGAAAGTCGGATATTTTGTTTTGTCATTCTCGCTTTGCACCGTCTAATTCGAAACCGAGTTGTTGTGCCTTAATAGTTAATTAACGTAATGCTCTTGGCTTAATAATGACTTAAGAAATAGTGAGCTACAAGAAAATGCTTTTAACTCTAACTAAGTGATAGCAGTCAACAATTTCTTAACACTAATTGATTGGTTCGTGTTTGCCGTTCGGTTTTACCTGAAAGCAGCCATAAAATGATTCCCCAAGCGATGCTCCAAAACCAACCGACCAAAAGCCACGGGATGGTGAGGAATTGGGCGACGCCCACACTCGTGTTAACAATTATCATCAAACTCTGATTAGACATTCGACTCTTGCCGACGACCAGAGTCGACCAACCACTTAGAACTGTTCCTGCAATTCAATCAAAAACTCAAATAACAAAATAATCTTCAATCATTGACCTAACATTATTAAACCATTCGGAATATCACTTTTCTTTCTTTACTTTCGATACCAACTGTCTTTATCTCGTCTATATTGTGAGTGTTCTCATGTTGTGACTCTGATAGTAACGTAATTGGATGGAGCTGAATAAGAGCCACAGATGCTTTTCCTATTTCTTTTTTTCCTTTCTTTTCTTTCTTTTTCGCTCTCCCTGTGCCCCTCTTCTGATTGACTCGACTGATGCCGTCTTTTGACATTGGGGCTGTGGCATAGGTCTTTTCTTGTTATCTGCTTTCCTTCCTGTTATATTACTCTTTTCTTTGCTTTTACTCGTTTCCTTACTATGTTTAGCTTCATTCAGGTAAGAATAAGAGACAAATTTCTTTGGCTTCTATTACATGGTTGCACATGAATGAGATTGAATGATTAGTGTTGTTGCTTGATTGGAAACTAATTTGTTTGCATTGAATGAATCTGTGCGCAGAAAAATTCGGTGCCGCATTGCATTTGTTTGTTGTCGAACTTGTTAGTCGTGGGGATTGTCTTTGGTGGATGCAATTTAATTAGTGAAAAGGGGAAGTGCAAAGAAAACACCGGGGAGAACGAGTGAATGGACTGCAAAAAGGCCTCATCTTGTGTAGTGATGAGTGGATGTGACTGAAATGAACAACAGCACCATTGCCACCTTCACCAGATAAGAACACTAAAAATATATAATAAAAAGTTTGCGATCCGAGTTGTATAAAATTCAATAATATAGCTCGAAACTCAAAGAGAATATTAAAGGAAAACTTTATTTACTGAGAATAATAAAATTTTTACAACCTCTCAAACTTTCTTATCAATTATTAAATTGGCCCGAAAAAGATTCTATTTTTTTCTATTTTCATCTGCAACTGTAATGGATTGGTCAGATTTAAAAAAAAGTCTTTTCTGCGGTTATGTTTGTATATCCAGCTTACACGCTTGACATCGATGTTTAGTTGGAAGCCGCATGACTGCTGGCATGATTGCAACGTCGTGAGATTGAGTTGAGTGGTCGAGCAAGCAATCTTCAGTTTCCCCACACCCACAGAGACTTTTTTCTCTCTTTTCTTTTATGTTTGTGCGTGCAACAGCAATGGACTATTATAATGATGACGTAGCAAAAACTTGCCAAATGCTTAAAGCATCGTTGAATGAATCCCGGTAAAAGGTATAACTTAGGTGAAACCCATTGCCATCTTATTGAGGGTTTTACCCACCATAACTGCATTTGATAGTCATGTAAAGAAAAGAAAAGAAAGAGAGGAAAAAGCAGGTAGATCGATAAATGTTGATCTGATTTTATCCAGGCGAGGCTTTCTTGCCTTTAATTTAGTTGGATTTTCTTTTTTTTTTTTGCGTTTGTTTAAAGCCAAAAAAAAATTGAAAATGCAATGGCTTCGGGGGGAGAAAGAAATGTGTAATTTTATTTGCAGAGTATTAAAATAATCTGTTCAGATGAATGCTTAATAAGGAGTTGGTTGATTTACAAGTTTCGAATCATTTTTTATTGGTTGCAGGCGGGGGGGGGTGTGAGATAAATTTTACTTTCATTTGTAGATTTGCAAGAAAAAAATTGGAATAGCGCAATTCTTGACACTCGACGTTGTTGCATCTCGCTCGTCAGCTCTCTATTCTTCTTTGCCGAAGGAGAAAAAGAAATCTTCTTCAATGTCCCTCATTAGTGCCACATCCACCACAAATGGGAAAGCCAAATACACGAACAATTGTGGTAATGACCTGCAATTGCTCTTCCGTTTCTCCCTCAATCCGAGCTTCTCGAATATGCTGAATACATTAAAGATGTTGATGAATTGAATGACATTCACACACTTGCCATCATTCGCCATTCTATCGGTTTGGTTGGCTGTGAAATTGGAAAAGGGCGAAAACGCTGCTACAGATGGTGTTGACGGCATGTTGAGAGTACTACTACATGTTGCAGTCTTCTCTTTCTCCTTTTCCAAACTTGTTTCTCCAGCCCTTCCCTCATTTCGCCACTCTAATGAACTCTGCGTAGTGGCCACTCGTGTTGCGGTCGCGTGCCTCCAATCCGTTGACAGGTCGACGACGTGTCGCCAGCCCAATGCCATCCATCAAACCACAGGCAATTCCCTTCAAATATGGCGCATTCTAGTCGTCGTGTGCGTGCATTCACTTGATAATTTTCGCAGCTGGAAATGTGTTGATGTGTGACTTCTAGAAGTCACCCAATTTATTCTTTTTTTCCATCTTTCCTTTCACCTTTCAGTAAAGAAAATGAAATTAAATTGAAGAAAATGTCGTTTTATCTTCTAAATATAATTTTAAATAAAGTAAAAAAAAAGAAAAGTAAAGTGCCTTCATCTTAATAATTTTCACCTTTCGAGTCACTCTTCTTTTCACTAGTAAAAATCCAATTAGTGTGAGGGTGAGGAAAAGACCGGATGCCAGTAATTAGGTACTTGTAAGCGGTCGCCAACCCTTTTATTTCTAGACCCAAAGCCTAATGAGGGGAAGCATAAACGTTATTAGCTCAACAAAATGTGTTGTTTTATCATTCAATCCGTTAGAAACTTCTTTTAATGTTTTCCTATGATTTCGAGTTTTAACACGAACAAGATAATTGTTTTGGTATTGATTATTACACATATAAGAAAAAAAATCACAATTTTTTGATTCTGATTGCAGTTTTCTTCAATTTATTAGTATTAAAATAAATTGAATAAACGATTGTTTAATACCGTCTATTTACCCAGCTAAAATGAAAGCATTTAATCATGGAATTGTATTAATGTTGTAAATTTCACTATTAATGTCTACGTTTTCGATTTTTTTTGTCCCATATAAATTAGAATTAAGTTGTAGAAACTTGACAGGTAATAAATATTATTACTGAAAAAAAAAGATAAAGTTTATGATTAAATGTAATAATATTAAATAATTAAATATTTATTCCACTAATTTTTATGTCGAATAGCACTCGCAATGTGACAGATTGCAACACAGTAGATTTCTTTTGTGATTTGTGAGCCTCTAAGGAGTTATAAGCAGCTCATTGCTGGGTCAGCAAGAACCGAGATCTCTGAAAAGATAAATTTTGGACATCAGATCGACCCTGACGACCTAAGCCGGTCAAGAGGAGGCTCGACATAGTTATATAAGAATGAAAGCACGATAAAAACATGTTGAGTTGTGTTGCCCTCGGATACAAATAAGTGGATTTTTCTTTTTCTGCAAGTTCGTGACTAACGTGATGAGGACGAAAAGGTCTCATCTTTAATGTACTTAAAATATATTCGCAAAATAAATGAGAAAACTTTTGTTCCGGTAATTGAGTATTCGGCTTTGTAATTAATTTACTCGTGAAATTAGTTTGGAGATAATAAGTTTTCGATGTAAAACGGTGTGTTACTTTAATTGCTTTATGGGTTGGAATTTTTAACATGTTTGAAATTCTTTTCACAAACTTTTCACCACGATCCATTTTTCACTGATTTTTTTCCCCTTTAAAATGCCCTCTTTTTCTATTATTTTCTTCTTTACAAACTTACTGACATCGTTCTCTTTTGTAATGAGAAATGGAAGAAAAGCAATGTGAATGTGACGGACTTTTATCTAAGAAAAAAGTGACATGCTTGCCAGGATGTTAGATGATAGCGTGTGTTCTGATGATGAAGAAGAAAAGACCAGGCTCAGGAGACGGAAGACGAAAGTGACGAGCACAAATGTTCGTCGAAAGAGCAAAATTCCCGCGAAGGGGCGACAGTGGTAAGAGCAGTGGCAAAAAAAAGATAAACTCAAGACTTATCTGCTGACTTGGGTTTCGGTCTCAAGATTTATGATCGGATTGGTAACGGGGATTTAGAGACTTCATTTTGCCTGTGGAAACAGTCCGCATAAGATAAAACGGCAATGTGACAAGAGTGCCATCTTTTAGCGCATGGCTCCCTTAGCGACATTACGTCACGACCACGGGCCCCCTCGTAAAGAAGAAGAACGTCTCTTCAACTGCGATTCCTATTTTCTCTCGCTGCTTTTCTTCTCTCTATTCTATTCTTTTCTCCTTTATCCTGGCGCGACTAATCTTACTTCACAGGACTTGCGTTTCCAACTCCTAAACTCCATTCGGATGACGAAACTACGTCTTCATACAGAAATGCGATTGGCTCAGCCCCAAAATAAAAATGAAAAATTTTCTCAAGCCTTTAACGCTGACTTATTTAGGACCCCTTTCAAAACTTCTTATCGCCGTAACGGATTTAAATACGATCCGATTAAAAGCAGGCAATCTTTTCCAATTTCAGTTTTTTTTAATTAATTTAATTTACCCAAAGTCCCGAGAAAAATAATTCAGGACGGGTACTGATTATTTACGTGTAACTGATCGGTCGGCGGAACAGAACACACGCTCTTTCGTAATAAGAACTGGTACTGAGAACAATGCCATAAGCGAAAAGGAAAAGATGTAAGCAATGAAGCGTAATCCATGAGCGGTAGCGTGTGTATAAATTGTAGGTGCGAGCAGCTGTTGAAGAATCGTAATCCTTTTCCATGTGGCTGCGTGATTATTGGCGAGGAGCTTCTCTTTTTTTAGTGTACCGTGCTCTTTCTCTACTTCGACACCTGATGGATAAAGAGACTCTTACTACATTCTTAGCAAATGGGTTATTGAGTCTGCAACTTCATTTTTCAAAACTTGCTCAAACTTGCAGTTGGTTGTATGCCATCAGGAAGGAAGGAAAAGGAAAGAGAGGAGTGAAGTGACATGAAAAGAGGCGGAGGCGGAGATGGTGGGAATGAGAAGGGATTTGTGACGCACGTCTTGTCCAGTCAGGTTTGTCGATCGATAAACATGTGGCCGGACACTTTCCATCCGCTTCCGACACCATTTCCCGATTAGAATCTGCGAGTCAGTCGAGTGAATTATCGGTTGCGTGTTCAACCGTATTGTTTTAGCGAAATTTTTACGTAATAAAATGCCCGAAAGATAAAATGATCCAAGCTTAAATAATTACGGTTGATTTTATTAAATGTTATCATTTCTGACTAAATTTTAGAGCCCTTTAATCGAAATCTTCAACATTGCCTCATAATGAGATAAAAAGAGTATAGAAGGATTGTGCAACCATCAAGGCAAATGAACAAAATAACTGCCGCGTTTTAACCCGTCTCAAAAGAGAAAATCCGAATTCAAGTGCTCATTGCCTTGGTTGGTCTGAGTAATGGATGCCTTATTCGAGACCTCGCTTCGGCCCCATTATCCCGTTTAATGAAAGGCGTTCACTCACCTGATCCCGGGAGACCGATGTTGAGCACGAGGTAGAAAGCTGCCAGACGTCGAGGCAGGTGCGGGATGGCAGCTCGGATCCACGAACCGTTCTCGTTTGGACTGAGTATTTTCAGTACCGTTTCTTCTGTCTCATCGAACCCGATTGTCGAATTTTCTATTGGGGAATCAATTGAATCGCTCGGACATAGGGATAGAGATGGAGTTGCACTTTCTTCGCATTGTACCATTTTTTTGACTATTCTATTTCGATTGAAAAAAAAATTTGCTTAAAAAGGAAATGAAAAAAAAAAAAGTTTAAAAAATGTTTAGTCAGGATTGAATTTGAAATGTTCACTGATTGAAGTGGATTTGTATGTGATGGAATGGAATTGCAATTGCAGATTGATGAAAAGAAAAAGGATCTAGTTCTCTTTATTCATTTTCGTCGCCCTTTTTACGTAATGAAATTGGTGGGTGGGTAATGAAATGTGTTAAAAGTACAATAACAACGTATTAAAGGTAGAAATGGCTGACTGCCATACTAATTTAGAAACTGCTTTTGGCGATGAATGAATAGAATCGAGGGGCAAGATGATGGATTAATGCTATAGTAGGGTTTGTCATTACTTTATTGTTACCGTAATACCCTTGAAAATATCATTGTAATTTTGTTCATCAAAAGTTTAATGATGGCATAACTTTCTTTATTATGTTAGGTCAATATAGTATATTAAAAAATTGCTTAAAAAACATTTTCTTGTGGTTTCACGCTTACAGCACAATACAGTTTATCCCAACGGGCACAATTGCAATCAAGAGGAAGTGAAGCAACCAATCAAATCACTTTAATAACAAGCTACTGCTGGATGAACGAGCACGTAGTGAAACCTGATGACTTTGAGCTTCTCTGGTTTCTTGGGATGTTGCTCTACTGCAGCAACAAGTCTACGTAATAACAAACTCAGTTTGTCTCAATTTTTTTCCTTGTTATTTCTGTATGAGATTATTAAAATTATTGATCAACCGACTGCCGCAAAAAAAGGTTTATTTTATAAGAGGATAAAACCATTGAAAACAACAAAACGATTTTAATGACTATTTTGTTGATCTGTTGTAAATGTCGGATCGATTGTACATTTAGAAATAAAAAAATTTTTCTTGGGAAGAGTTGTTTATTCAATTAATATTTCTCAGAATTTTGCAATTGCTTTATGTTTATTGCAATGTTTTTAAATGATTTGATATAACATCCGCTTAAATTACCAACACCGGTATAACGAGCTAGCATTAATCAGTCAATATATTTCGAATTTGATATTGGTAAGTTCATGCTAGGCTAGACAATTGATCCAGGTTTCATTTGGATGCGCTTATCAAATAGGTAAAAGCCACAGAATTGATTTAATATGTTGGCGGCTTTATTCACTCTAATTCCTAATTGTTAAAACTTTTCTCTGAAATGCTGTGGTTTTGGCAACACTTATAAATGGCGTGTAGCTACACCGATTTATATTATGCAGACGCTTTTCCGTTCAACATACATCGTATAGAAAAACTGGCTGGCGTCGATGAGAAAAATTGCTGAACTTTTAAAAACTGAGTTAAAAAATGAAATTAAGAACAGGGGCTACAGACTTATCCAGATTCAAGTGATGGTTTCGCTGCATCATCTTTTCATTTCGGAGCCAAATCTGTATCCCACGAAAGAAGAAAAAATATAAAATAATAAAAAAAATATATAAAAAAAAAAGTTGATTTTAAAACAAAACAAAACTATACATGGAATTTAAAATGAGAAAAATTTTCTTACTCTAACAATTTCGACTACGTTACACCTTTTTTTTTGCACAAATATTGAGGATAAGTGTAGCACAAACTA
Organism: Henia vesuviana; assembly: GCA_034696185.1. Classification (NCBI taxonomy): domain Eukaryota; kingdom Metazoa; phylum Arthropoda; class Chilopoda; order Geophilomorpha; family Dignathodontidae; genus Henia; species Henia vesuviana. The sequence goes on along the minus strand of JAQFZU010001416.1, from coordinate 1,964 downwards.
CAAAGTTGGAAGAAAAAAAAGGAAAAAAGAAAAGAAAAAAAATCCCACCCGTTGGGGAGTCATTGCAAATGCAAAGAAAAATCCTACAACATTCAATTGGCGTTATGGGGCTTGTGTGGTGCAAACAAAAGGCCACCAAGTGAGTTGTTATCAAGGGGACGAATCGAAGTTTTGCCGAGGACTCGGGGGTCGATTGGCATCGTGTGGTGTTCCTCGCGTCAGTAATAGGAAGCCGTGCAACTCCTAATTGGAGAGATCCTGGCCAAGAAATGCTGTGATGCCAACACGTTAGCCAGTGGACCGGAAATTGAGCGGCGGAACGGCATCTGTGTTAAACGCAGAATTGTAATTCTTCTCTTTTCCAGAGGAAGCCCCAGCGAGAGGAAAAATAAAAATAAAGAAGAAAAGGCGGGTGAACGAAAGAAAAGAAAAAAAAACAGGTGGACTAAAGTGAAAAATGGTCGAGTAAAGCTCAAGGGAAAGAAAACTGTCCCCGTGCTTAAAGATGGTAAAGGATTTACCTAAGATTTAGGATTTAGTTTCCTTAAAGGCGAAGCTAAATTCGATAAACGGTCATTCGAAATATCGGAATATAGGAAAAGATGCTGTGTTGATTAATACCACTTTTATTAACGGTATTTATCTTGTTAATAATAAATATCAGTTCATTTTGTTCTCTTTGAATATGCTCGAGAGTTTTGAGGTCATTTAAGTGGCTCTCATTTATAACAGGTACCGAGAAGCTTTAGGTCGTAGTGTTCATTTCGATGTTGAAAATCCTTTTCATTTGTATGAATTCTGTTTGACCTGCAAGTCGTTTTCGTTGAATTGCCCTCCCGTTGATCCCTTGCGGCTTGTTCATCTCATTGTCCAGTTGAGACCCTTTTCTCTCTCTCTCTCTCTCTTTTCAACTCGCTCATCCTCTCTTTGATCACTATAAACGTGCTCAGTTTCAGCAGGAGGGCGCAAACGTTAGCAAGACCTTTGCCATCGCCATCAGCACCCGTTAATTCAAAGCAGAGGCTCAAGACACAAGGATCTTCGCGCACAAGAAGCTGACTCGAAAGCGTCGTTGAAAATGAAAGCGTCGCCTTTCATTGCTTCGTTTCTCCGTCTATCGTAAAGGAGGAGAAACTTTCTCATCTCATATATCACTCAAAGTACTGCCGGCGCGGAAAGAAGAGCGGTGACTTGAAAAAGTAAAGGTCGTGTTTAAAGACACGTAAAAATATTTAATCATGGGTTTTAAAGCCTAAAATCATCTTTACGTTTCAACCATTTCTCAAAACTCTTCGCACAGTTAACCACCTGCATTTGTTAATTTGTTTCTGCTTTCTTTTTTTCAATTTATTGTATATAGTATACCAACTAAGCGGGTTTAGCAACCAGCTGCTCTCATCCCCGCCCTTTTCTACCCTTAATCGTGCTTTATGGCAACAAGAAAAGATTAATTGTCTCATTCGATGGGTGGCACGAGCTTGCGGCCACCAGGCGTCCATTCGTCTTATACCGCGCGGGTTTCTTATTTTGTTTTTTGTTGCTGTTGGTTTCTTTTATTCTCACCCAGTAGAGTAAAAACTAAGCGAATTTTGTCGCTTAGAGGCTATCGAACAACCGCGAACAACCATTATTTTGACTCGTTTTATAGGCTTAGACGAAAAGGTGTGAACAATATTTTTCTAACGAGTTATTGTTAAATAAATACATGCTTAAAGAAAGCGGGATTTTTTATGATACGAAATTGAAATGTTAAATTGATTTTTAGAATTTAGGAATTTTTAAAAATATCAATATCCCATAACAGTAAACATATTTTCCGCACAAACCTTAAATGAAAATTAAAACTTCAATAATCTCGAATTGCCGTTTTATCCCTCCTCTTCAATGGCAGGTATGTTTGCACAGTTGGGAATGACCCGCGGACAGAAATCGATCTTCTTTTAGGCTCTATTAAATCGGTTGAA
>JAQFZU010001415.1:0-13599 GCA_034696185.1 Henia vesuviana | reverse complement strand
ATCAACCACCGTAAAATCTTATCCACTTGTTCTTCGTATTGAGTCCATTGATTAATCCGAGCATCCAAACCTCGAACATTGTCTTTTATCACTGATCCCAATTTCTCGAAATCCAATCTGAGAAATTAAATTAAGTAAAATTTAAAAATTAATATTTAATTTTTACCTCATCGTTTGTTGTTCGCGTTCAAGAATTTCTCTACTTCTTTGCGGTAAATCGACGAATAATTGTTCGGCCTGTTTGGCAATCGCTTTCAAGTTGGTGTCGCCTTCGTTCATTTTATTCTGCAAATCTTTTATTTTTTCAAGTCGAGTCATCATGGCTTGTTTATTATCGGTGTAATCGGTGAAAAGAATTAACTGATCCCACATATTTTTCTGCCATTCGGTTTGTGCTTGTTGCATTTCGGAAAAACGATGTAAATTTTCGATAGTCGATTCCAATTTATGCACCAAATGCTGTATTAATTCATAAAATTAATTAATTTTATAATAAATTTAATTAACTAATTAACTGAGATCGTAGCCGCGACATTATCGTATCGTTTCTTCATGTTAAAAGTAGCTTCTTTGGTTGCTGGATTAGTAACATTTTGACTTTTCTCGCAAATTGTATCGACAATTCTTTTATGCGCTGCTACATCTTGTTGAAGCGACTGGTAAAAAATGAAAACAATTAATAAAAATTAAATTTAAATAATTTTCAATTTACTTTAAATCGCAATAATTTGCTTTTAGCTTCTTGGAACGTTCCCCACGTCCTCTGTTCGCTATGTAATGATTTTTCAACAATATCCAACCAATTTAAAATCTAAAAAAAAATATTTTTAATCAAAAAAATATTTAAAATAAAATTAATTTATACTTGTTGAAGTCCTTCGTGATACTGCATTCGCTGCTGAGTATCAGATTCCATTTGTTTCTGGTAAATTTCGACCCCATCGTTAAACCGTTCAAACAAATCCCTCAATTCTCTCAATTCCTGTCGAATCTGTTCCCTACCACTTGATGCCGTATCAGCGTACAATCGTTCGCCCAAATTAGTAACGAGATTCAATTTCGACGTTCCTCGTTCTCTTTCCATCGTTAAAAACTATTAAAATATCAAAAATTAAAATATAATTTAAAAATATTATTAAAAATTCAATACTTGAAGTTTTTTCGCACGATCTTCAACATCATCCACTTCATCGAGTGCATTTAACTCGACATTCGAAGCATTCACCCAATCGGTAGTTTCGTTTAACTTTTGCTGGAACGTTTTATGATCATCAACCATCGATTGCCATTTGAATATTTGATCCTACAAAGCAAATATAACAATTAAAACAAATTCTAACAAAATAAATAAATCAAAACTGACTTTACTAGTTGTAAGTAGCGCTTGGAATCGTGAATTTAGAGCCGTAACTTGACCTTTAATAGATTCGATCTGACTCAAATGCATGAGCGAATGCGCTCGATCGCTGAATACGTTAATAGCATTTTCGTGCGAAATTATCCGTTCTCTCAAAGACTAAAAATAAATTTAATTTAATTTTTTAACAAAATATTAATTGATTTAATCGTACTTGTAAAGCCGCTAATTGTTTCTGTTTATCCGTCAATTTAGACTGCAATTGAATGTCTCTGAAATGAGCTTCGATTTTCTCGCACCATTGATTCAATTGATTTAATTCTGTTTCGTAAGTGAACCATTTCTGTTTCACGTCTTCTAAAATACTTTTCGATTCTTGCGCCGAACTTAAACACGTTTCCCATAATTCAATTAATGTTTGCAACTCTTCGGTGATGGTTTCTGCACCCTGGGTCGACGAACCCGCCACGACTTTGTTCGCAGTGGCCGTCAACTGCTCTTCAAAAGCTTCAGCTTTTGAATTCGATTCGATTATCGTCTACAAAAATCGATATTTTACTTTTTTTTTAATTTAAAAAATTTAAATAATTTTTACTTCGACAGTTTCGAGTTTCTTGATTATTTTATTTTTATCACCAGTTGTATCCGTATCCAACTGTTGTTGATGTCGTTCAATCCAATTTCGAAATTCTTTGCATTGATTTAGAAATTGTTGATGATCGGTCACGCATTGATCCAATTTAACGAGTAATTGCTTTTAAAAAAATATTTTTAAAATTTAAAATTTAATTTAATTTAAATTTACCTTTGATTTATCCATTATCACATCGTATAATTTAGTAATGCTACGTATATAAACTTGTAAATTCTTATCTCCAGTTTGTAGTCCCAAATTCCGCGCTCGATCGCATAATTTTTCTACTAATTGATGATGCGAACAAATTTCTTGATGGACGATCTGCAATATTTAAAATTAAAATTAAAATTAAATTTTATATTTTAATTTCTAAAAAATTTACTTTGTGATTTTGAAGTTGCGCTTGTTTCTCTTGCAACGATCCTTTAAGTTCCGTGTGTTGTTCCAATGATTTTTCAATCTCTTTCAACCATTGAGTTAACTGTTCTTGACTCAAACGAAAATTCTCAAATTCTTTAAGGCACTGATTGAGCATTCGTAAATTTCTATTGAGCATTTCAGTGCATCGATCCCATTTATCGCGAAGCATTCTTAATAAATAATATTTTAAAAAAATTATAATTAATTATTAAATCAATTTATTACTTTGATTGTTGGCGAATTAATTCACGACCATCTGGAGCTGTGAATGGATATAATTGTTCACCCAAATCAACGGCTTTCTCCAAACAAGTACTTAAATCGATTTGCTCGTCCGCTAATTCCTTAAATTAATATTTTATAAATATTAATTAATTAAAATATAATAAAATTACGTACTTCGAGTTGTGTTTTTCTTTTATCGAGTTCGTTTAAATCACCGGCCAATTCGTTAAGACGTGTCAATTGTTCGTCGTATTCGTCCAATCGTTGTAAACAATCTCGGAATATTTCATCGTAAGTTGAATGATCAGATACGTGAATTTCCCACTTGCAAACCAAATCCTAAAATAATTAAAAATTAATTTAAATAATGAATTTTAAAAACATTCAAAACTTACTTTAATGATATTACACAGTGTTTGGTACCGTAGATTTAATTGTGTTGCTTCTAATGCCAATTGCGAATCGCCTTCTAATTTTTTAGCTCTTAAAACAATCGATGAAATCTCCGATTGCTTTTCCATTATGTTTTTACATAAATACTAAATTAAATAAAACAAAATTTTTAAGAATTATTTTAAAATAAATTGAATTTTTATTATTTTAACCTTTAATTTCTCTAATTGCAGTCGTTTCGATTCTAAATCAGGTTTGAGTGAAATTTCTTTAACTTGAATTTCGTTCGAATTGATCCAAGACATGGCCGCTGTTATAGCATTGGCGCATTCGTCACGTTCGAGTTGAATTGAATTAAATTTCTCTTTGTTGGATTTCAATTCTATTTTAAACGAGTCCCAATCGTTTTTGAGTGTGTCGAACTCTTGTATTAGTGCTGCGTGGCCGTCTTGTCTCGTGTGTTTTAATACCGATTCTAATAGCAATTTTAAATCGTTTAATAATTGTGTTCCGTAATCTTCTTGTCTAACGATCGTCTAAAAAAAAAAAAAATTTAAAATAAATTTAAGATTTTTATAATTTTTATCGATTTACTTCAATCGAAGATGAATCTTGTTGCTGTATATTACAGCAATCTGTTTGCAAATTGTTAAACCAATCGCGAAATTTATCCAAATTGAGTTGATACGATTCGTGTTCGGTTACGTATTGTTCGTACAATGCGATTCGGTCCTTGAAAAAAGTGAAATAAAAAATTAAAAATTAATTTTAAATATTAATTAATCATTTAATACTTGAACAGCTGAATCAAGTTGGTTTTGTTTCAATTGCATTTGATTAACGGTGATATTCAATTCCTCGAATTCTTCAACTTTTCCTTCGAGTCTTTCGATTAGAATTCTATGCGAATTTATATCTTGCGCTACCAACTGCAAAATAATTAAAATAATAAAAAAAATAAATAAAATCTAATTAAAATACTTTATAATTTTGAAGTATTAATTTTTTATCGTGTAAAGTAGGCATTAATTGAATAGTGGATCCAATCCGATTTTCAATTTCACGCAACCAAATTTCCATGTGACGACAACTGAAAATTCAATTAAAAAATTAAATAAAAAAATTAAAAAAAAACATTTAAATATGCAAAAACCTATCATCGAAAGAATCCCATTGCATCATGGCAACTTGAACTTTTTTAATCAAAACATTAATTTCATCCCAATAATTTTCCCATTGACTTCGCAACGATTTCAATTCACTTCGAATTGTCTCTCTTCCTTCGATGGAAATTGTAGCCAATAAATTATCACCGCATTTGAATACAAAACCCAATAATTCACGACCATCTTCTTTCGCTTCTTCCAATTCCTTTAATAAATGAAAATCTCAAATAAATTCTCAAATCTCAAAAAAAATTATAAATTTTTTACTTTGAGTTTATTTAATTTGATTTTAAATCCCGTCAACGGTTTTTCACCGGTCGGTGAAATATTCGATCTCGATCGTAATTCACCTTCGGCTTGCGACATCCAATTTTGAAATCTCTCGACTGCAACTTTGTAATTATCCCCATAAGTTAAATATTGTTCGAGTCTTTCAACGTGATCTTTCGCTGAATTTAGAATAGTTAAACGTCTCGATTGTAATTGACTGGCATTTGCCATTTCGCGTGTTTCGGGACACGCCATGTTAATTTCTTTACTCAAATCGAATAATTGGGTGAATTGTGGCGAATTATTGTCGATTTCCGTGATCAAAGTCTGTAATTTGAATAAAATAAAATTAAATTTTTTATATAAATTTAAAAAATGTAAAATTACTCGTAATTGATTTGAGGTTTCTTTCGTTTGGTTTTCAATGGGTTCAGCTAAATGAGGTTTGATTTGATTTTCAGCGTGTTGAAGCCATTGAATTAATCGTTCTTTGAGTTCGTTACGTTTTAACCAAATTTTTAAAATTGAATTTTGTTTTTCTTTTGTTTTAATTATATTCGTTTTCACTTTTTCCCATTCATGCATTAATCGTGTTTGAGTTTTCTCCATTTCAATTGATTTTTCTACATCCATTTCACTTTCGACTAAATTTATGACTCGTTTTAAATTTTCTTGCATTTCCTCACCCGTTTTTAAACTCTCTTCGATTTCCTAAAATTATTAAAATTTAATTTTAATTTTAATTTTTAAATTTTAATTTTTACTTTTAAAGTTTCTTGGTTGGATTTAAGGCAATTGATATCAGTTGCCAATTGCGGGTTGGTCCATTCGACTTTTTCTTGAGTTGCGGCTAAAAATCGACTTAATTCTTGAATATAATTTTTAAGTCTTTTCCCCAAAACCGATTGTAAATTGTTACGAGTCTTTACTATTTGAGCTTCGAGAACTTCGCATCTGCAAATTTTTATTTAAAAATAAATTTAAAAATTTTAAATAATAAAAATTTTACTTTTTTTGAATCGCCGCATGTTCCTTATCCAATTGATTCGATTCGTAGCCTTCGTAAGTCATTTTTAAATTTCTAATTTTCCTATCGATTTCTGTTATTGCGTGTTGCTGTTGTTGCAATATTTGCAGTAATTTCTAAATAAATCAAAAAAATAATTTATTAAAAATTAAATTAATTTCAAAATTAATTTTTACTTTTGCTTGTTGCAATTGCTGAATTAGTTGTTCTTCATTTCCACTTGTATTTTCCAAAGCAGCGATTTGTTCTCTCGTCGCATTAAGCCAAGCATTACATCCCTGCAATTCGGCCGCTATATTCGATTCATCCACGGCCAATCGTCCCGCGTTCGTTTCCACAGCCGTCGCAATTTGCTCCGCTCGTACGAACTGAGATTTAATGGCCTTTCGAATGGCATCTAAAGCGGACACATCGCTACCTTCATTTAAACTCTCCAATGACGACATTTTCGATAAAATGGCCGAATGCATTTTCTCATAAGCCGGTAATTCGGACTAAATTTTAAATAAATTAATATTAAAGAATAAAAATAATAATTAAATAATTTACTTTATATTTATGAATATTGTCTTTAGCTTTTCCACCCGATTCCTGCAACGCACTACACGTTCCCGACAACCACGTTTCGACTCGTCGTTTATCGTCTTCGATGTGATTCCAAATCACTTTTTGCGATTCTAAATTTTGCACATGAGCTAAAACTTTGTCGAGAGCGTCTTGCCATTGCCGACACGTATCGTTCGTTTCTTTTTCTAATATTTTATGATCGTAACCGGGCACTTCTTTCAATTGTTGCATCAACTGAGTCATTTTCTTCTGGTATTGTTCAACGAGTGGTTTCTGTTTCTGGTAGGTGAGACACGTTGTCTGTGAAAAAAATGAATTAATTTTTATTAATTTAAAATTTTTATTTTTATTTACTTTGGCTTTTGTTAAGATTAAATCGATTTGAGTGATGTCATTGGGCGCACGATCCATAGGCCAAGCGATACGTTTCGCGTGTTGTTGAGTCGATTCGATCTCTTTTTTCAATTCCCTGCAATTTTTCCATAATAAAAGTGCATTTTGCAATTGCGTATGTCGATCGACGAGTGCGAGACTCAATTGATCCCAAGTGGTGTCTATTTGAGCGAGCGACGATTGAGTCGTGTTGAAATGCTCGACGTTGATTCGCAGCATTTCTCTTCCTTTTTCGTGTAATTCGTCTCTTTCGTTTTGTTTCGAATTCATTTCGTCCATTATACATTTCGTCGAAATCAATAATTTGTCGAGTGACTCTAAACTCGTTTCGTCCATCTTTTCATCGTCGATTTTATTCTTGGAATCGGTGAGAAACTGCATTAATCTCGAATGCGCAGCTGCGAATTCAGTTTCTTGGGCATTGATTTTATCCAAATGTTGACGTTTGCTTTGAATCGTCGCTTGAACGGCCGAAATTGACGATAAAATTGTACCCAATTTCTTTCTGGGATTAGTTGCTTCGCCCGTGTTTCGTTCGACGATAACAGTTTGACTTCTGCGCATCAAATCTTCGATTTCAACAGCCATTTTTTCCATCGTTCGTAACGAAGTCGTTAGAGAATTCACTTCGGTGTCCACTGAATCCAATTTTTCGACCGCAGATTTAGTTTCGAGTCTCTGTTCGTGTAATTGCATTCTCTCGATCATATCCGTGCACCAACTATCGAATTCCAACCATCTTTGGAACAAAAGTTCCTTCAAATCGACTTTTTCTTCGAGGATTTGCATTCGGTCTGTGATGGATGAAAATTGTTCGTTCAATTCACTCATTTCTTCGCGTGTGCATTTTCGATTTAAAATTTTAATTTCCTCGTAAATCGAATCGATTTTAGGCTGCAGATCGTTAATTTCTTGTTTAATATCCTATAAAATAATTATTTAATATTAAATTAACTTTTTCAATTTTAAAATTCATTTAAACCTTTAAAGTCGCAACTGCCTCTTCGACTCGATCGGCTTCGACCCGATTCATCGATCCCAATTGCCTTTCGAGTCGAACCAAATTGTCCCGAACGTTGAACAAACGACTATTAAAATCCTGTCGTTCATTTACTAATTCCGATAACGTTTGTTGACGTGTTGTAATTCGCTCTAATAAACGAGAAATGTCGGTTTTAGCTTCGGTTAAATTCGATTTGATTTCGCTGCCCGTTTCTTGATTGACGTGTAAACAAACTCGTTCGCAAACTTGAGTTAAAGTGATTAATTTGATTTGATTTTTCAATGCTTCTTCACTCAAAGACTAAAAAAAATAAAATTTAATTAAATAAAAATTTTAAAATTTTAAAAAATTAATTTCAACCTTCATTTGGTCCAATTCACTCATCAACGAATCGATATTAGGCGTATCATTAGCGATTTGTTCTTTATTTAATTTTTCGAGCCAATAATTTAACCATTTTCGCATATCTTTGATCGTATCGTCCAGTTCGGTCCAGTTGGTGACCAAAGTCGATTCTTCGAGGACCCATTGAGAGGCCGATTCGTTCACACTTTGCCATCGCGCTTCGAGTAAATGCAATTCCGACGTTTGACTCGAATCGCTTCGATCCGCTTCGTTCGTCATCTTCGCTAATTGACTTTTCCGAGCTTCGCATTCGATTTCGAATTGCTTAAATTAATTAAAATTAATTAATTTTAAATTATTTTAATAGAATTAAAATCTTACTTGACTTTGTTTTAGTTGTTGTTGAGCTTCTTCAAGTGTTTTCGGTCTCGGATGACCTCTGGAGACCCGTCCTTCAGCTCGGGACAACCATGGCTCCAATTCCTGTCGCACCGTTTGGTATTGGCGCCATCTTTCCGCTTCTTCGACCGCCATCTTAACTCCCGTGTTCAGTCTGCCTCGTAAAATACCCATTTCACGTTCGATGTCGGAGATTTGGGCTCGTAGAGTACGCGCTTGATCACTGTTTGGATCACTGGTTATGAGTTGATGCGCTTCTACGTTCAATCGGTTTAATATAGTCGCTCGTTGATCCAATTGACCTTTTAAAGACTAAAATCAAATAATTTTTAATTTGCTTTTTATTATTTTAAATTTCTTCTTAACCTCGATTTTGACCGCTTTTTCTTCGGGTGAAACACATTTCATCACCGAATCCATACTTTGGTTACTCGAATTTATCCAATTATTATATTCGTCTACTTTAACATTGAGATCGTTCCATTTAGTTAATGTTTCTTCCATGTTAATTATACGAGTTTGAACAGTCGTGATGATTGTCGTGATCCTTTCTTCGATTAAATTCGCTTCTTTTTCCATTAAATTACGCTGATCTGGTGTTAGAACTTCGGCTAATGTCTTTTTAAGCGAATTCAGTTTCTGTAACATCGCCGCACTCGTTTCTTGCAACTGCGCACTCAAATCCTAATAAAAATAATTAAAAATTTAAATTAAAATTTTTAAAATTAAATAATTTACTTGTTTAGCTTTAAGTTCTTTTCTCAATGTCGGAAAATCGTGCGAACTGCTTAATTTCACTAATTCAGTATCGGCTTGCTGTAATAATCGCTGCAATTCATTTTTCTGTTCGTCGTATTCGTGCCACGTGTCTTTAGTACCCTGAAATTAATAAATTAAGTAATTAATAAATAAAATTAAATAATGTTTTTAAAAAACCTTTAATAATTTTAATTTCGATGTAGTTCGAGTATAAACTTCTTTCCATTCTTTTTCCAATTTATCCACGTGACTCGATACGAATTGCGGCGCACTCGATTCTTTCTGCAATTCTCGGCCGTGTTGGACCGTACTTAATATTTTATTTCTTTGTTCTTCCAATTGATGTAATAATTTCTATTTAATAAAATATTTTAATTAATTCTAAATTAATTTTAAAAATTTAATTTTTACTTGTTGCTCTAAAATGAGTTGGTCAAGTTTGGCTAAAGTTTGAGGTTTTTCGTCACTCGCGGCCATTTTTTGTTTCTCTTTTAACCAAGTTACAACTTCCTCTACTTCTTCTTTGTAAATAAAACATTTAGTTATCGTATCAACTTTAACCGTTGTTATTTCAATGTTGGGTAAAAGTGATTTGTAACGAGCGATGAGTCCCTCTAATTTCTTTTGCTCCGCTATTGCATCTTCATCGTTCGCTCGCAGTATTAAACTATCGAGCATTTGAACCAACCATTTCATTTCACCTCGACGACCGTCAACTTCTTCGCAAATTTTCTATTAAAATTAAAACAAATAAAATTTAACTAAAAAAATTTTTAAATTTAAAATTCTACCTTAATTTTCCCAATCTGATGCATTAAATTAATGCAAATTCATTTATTATTTAATTTAAAAAAAATTAAAATTAAAAAAATTCTCACTTGGAATTTGACACGTAAATCTTCAAATTCTTGCATATTTTTCGCTTCTTCCGATAATTTCTCGACTGCTCGTTCCACATCGTCCATCCAACGTGCGAGTGCCTCGAATTTCGTTCTGTATTCGGTCCATTGTTGAGGGATTTGTTTAAGTCTCGTTTGCAAATCGGATACACGAGATTCAAAATCTTTCATTTGTTTTTCAAACGAATGCACTTTAATGATCATTTCTGTTTTATCATTGGATTGCATTTGTGATTCGGAGATTGTCTTCATTTTATTTACACATTCAACGAGTCGAGTTATTTGTTCAGTTTTCTCGAATGTCTCCTTAATAATAATATAAAAATATTTAAATTAATTTTAATAATTTTAGTTGATTTTTACCTCATGTTTTCGTACGAGATATTCGATATTTTCATTTTGATTAAATTGTGTTTCTTGAGATACAAGTTCCTTCTCCATTTCCCTTAGAATTTGCTGGAATGTCGTTTCATTAAGGCGGAATTCCAATTTCGATAAATGCAAAGGCACTTTGTCAACTATTTCCTATTAAAAAAATATTAAAGTTTTAAAAACAAATTAGTATTATCAACTTACCTCCCATCTGCGGATATAATGTGCAACGAAATCCTTGATTTTAGCATGTTGAGAAGTAGATAAACAAGCCAATAAATCATTCGAAGCATCTTTTAAATTCCCAACTAAATATTGAGTATTTTGACTGAAAAACGATTCGTATTGCCTCAAAACACTCTCGTTCTTCGTCGTTCTTTCGTCCAACAAACCATTCGCTTCGGTTAACCATTCGTCTAATGATTTTTGAGTTTCAGTAAACACCAACCACGAGCGCAAAACTTGCTCCAATCGCTGTTCCCATTGACGAGATAAAGACACTTGAGTCTAATTAATATTTAAAATTAATTTAAATTTTATTTTTTAATTTTTTAAATAATTTTTACTTGAAATCTTCGATTCAGTTGCGTTAATTTCAATAAAGTCGATCCGGTGTCCATTGCATGTGCATCGCCGTTCATACTCGATACGATACTTTCGTATATTTTATTTTTACTTTCGAGCATCGATCGATAGTATAAAGTGCGGGCGAAAAAATTCTATTTAAAAAAAATTAAATAAAATTAAAATTTTTAAAATTTAATATTTAATTTACTCGATGTTTATCGAGTTGTTTTCGGATGTGTTCGGGTGATTCTGTGAGTGAATGAGAGGCGAGTAATTCGTCCCCTTCGTCTAACCATCGATTCAAATCGGTGAATCCTTTCTCCAAAGCTTCTTGTTGAGCTAATATTTGTTGATATAAGTATATACGACTTGGTATTGTTGCTCTGATTTTAACTATCGCTTCTTTAACCTTTAGAAAATTTAATTTAAAATTTTAATAAATTAAAAATAAAATTTTTACTTTTTTTAAATCGATCATCATTTTATCCACTTCGTCACGAGTTACTTCTTGGATAAGATTCTGAGCTTTTTTCGATACGTTTTTAAATATATTTTGGATATCATCGCCTTGTTGTTGCATAGACTAAAATTAAAAAAATAATTTTTAATTTTTAAAAATTTTTAAAATTTTATATTTACTTGTAATTGCTCTAAAAGCGATTGCAAAACATCGACAGAACACGATAATCTGAGTGATAATAATTTTTCCGCTTTCGATACCCATTCTTGTAATTTCGTCATTCCCATACGATATTCGTGTTTGTGTTTCATTAATTCACCAGCGACCAAATAATCGTGGACCTTAATTTTATAATTAATTAATTAGAATTTAATTAATAATAATATTAAAATTTACTTTCATCAACAACAATTCCCATCTTTGATCGATATTTAATATTTTGTTATTAATCTCGTGAGATATTCCTTCATCGCATGCTGTTTGCAAGAAATTACCCGATTCGTGCAACGATTCGTATCTCTCTTTCCAAATATTTAAATTTTGGAAGAATTCCTATCAATAAAAATCGATTTAATATTTTTTTAAAAGTAAAAATCAAAAAATTTACGATTTTCTCGCTTTCAGTGCCACTCGAAACTTGCTCGGCAGCCGTTAACCATTTTTCGAAATTATCGTAATTTGTTAGAAAATATTTCCAAGAGGTTATAAGTTGTTGTAACATTGTGTTCAAGCATTGTAATTCGACCGTAACTGATCGCCATTGTTCTTTAACATCTCTCAGTAATTGATTAACGGTTTCCACAGCCTTTGGATCGTGAGTTATTTTCAATTTATACGAATCGGCCGCTCGTTGCAGTTGATCATAGGCTTTTTCGAATTCTAAAATCACGTGACTAACATCTACGTATTCCTAAAATAAATTTAAAAAAACATTAAAATTCAATTATTTTAATATAATTATAAAATCTTACCCTAAATTCGACTAATAACTTCTCGACATCTTCGAGCGATCCGTATTTATTCGACCAATTTTGGATTTTTCTTTTAGTTTTATTAATAATCGTCAACGAATTCAAACATTCTTGTTCAAACATCAAACATAACCTTCGACGTTCATTGAGTACAACAACCCTTTCAAGCCGTAATTCAATTTCTTGTAAATGTTCGGCATTGATATTTCTCGCTGTCGATGTATTTTTAGCACTTTGAAATTGTCTTTGCACCGATGGAAGTTTTTGGAAAAAATCCTTTTTAAAAAAAATATTTTTTTTTAAAATAAAAAAACCAAAAATAAATAAATAAATATTACATTATGAAGATTGAGTTTGGAAGCGACAAATTCCAAGTCACTTTCGACCAAAGTCGGTGGAACAATTTCAGAACTGAGTAGTTTTTCGGCTTCGTGAAGCCAATCGGTGATTTCATTAAACGGCGATGGTAAATGCGAATCGAGACGACATTGCCATTCGTATAAACCGTTTTGTAAACGTATCCAATTAAGTTCAATTTCCCTCCATAAATTTTCAGTAACATAAACTGATATTTTCGATTCGTAACGGGTTCGAATTTGGTCGTAAATTTCTTGTTTTTCGTTCATTTCGGTTCGTATATTCAAATATTGCTAAGAAATAATTAATTTTTATTATTTCAAAATTTAAAATAAATTTATTTTTACTGAATATTCTAAAGAATTTTGTCGATTTGCGTCGTCAACTGTGCTTAAAACACGGAGGAGCCACGAACGTAATTCTTCCGTTTCGTTTCTTTCGATTTCGGCCATCGAAAGTGGTTCGGTCTAATTATAATAAATAAATAATTGTTTTAAATTAATTAAATTTGAAAATATACTTTAATTCGTGTTCCTAGTTCAGGGTATTTATGTAAAAACTGCGCGACGTACGTCATAATTGATCTTTCGTCCGGTTGTGGTACGTCAACATCTGCAATGATTTTAATTATTTAATTAATTTAATAATTGTTTAATTAGTGAAATATTAAATGACCTTCGGGATCTAATAGTCTCGTAATTCCCAGATATTTTTCAGCTAAATCAAATGCCATTTCTAATCGTGCGCGGTTTGTTAAGAATCGAAGTGCATTCCAATCGATGAGATCGGGACGTATCGAACTGATGAGGGCTAGAAAAGCGTATCCGTCTCTCCAACTTGCTCCGAAATCTGATACGACGACCCCGTGACGCCTAAAAAAAGGATTAAAATAGTGAAATAAATTCAAATAAAAATAAAAATTTTAAATATCATTCAAAAAAATTATAAAATATCAAGAAATATCAAAAAATCAAGAAAAATAAATTATTTAATTTAAAAAAAAAATTTTAAA
>JAQFZU010001414.1:0-13601 GCA_034696185.1 Henia vesuviana | reverse complement strand
TTACGTTCTACTAAGGACTCAAACAAGAAACCATTCAAAGTTACCCAAACATTAATTTCCATTAAACCTCTTCCTAACCCCCTATTTTCGTCTATTTTCAGGCCGGTGCATTATGGGAAGAAAAACCAGTGTTGATTCTGGCTTTGAGAAAACCCTGGTGTCCCAATCGCCACGATGTAATTTTATTTAAATAATAGTAAAAACGATAATTAAATAAGAAAATAAAATTATTAGGCAGCTGCTAAAGTATCAGCACTCGTTAAACCAGAGCTGGACAAACGTGGAATTGCTTTATACGCAGTGACGGGTGACACTTGGCTCGTTAGTGGACTTCATCGTAATTTGAAAGGCGACGTTTTTCTCGATGTTGAAGTAAAATTAACATTATTTAATTCATTTATAATATTTTAAAATTGTTTTAAATCTCAGCAACGGTTTTTTCGACCCAGAGAAAAAGCTCTATACAATAAAAACAAGGATTTGGAAGAGGAAAACGATAAACTTTTTGATGGTTTGAAAAATTGAAAATTGAAAAAAAATTTAATTTTTATTAAAATCTTTTTTATTATTTTAGGAATTTTTCTCGTCCGTTCCGGTAGCATATTACACACACAACAAGTGGAAGAATTACGCGGAGATATGAATGTAAATGATATAATTCGCGTGATATCGAAACTTAAGTAAAAAGAATTATCCGTTAAATTTTTTTTAAAAAAAAAGCTAAAAAAGATGTCATGTGAACTTGGACCAACAAAATTTGTAATCCTTTTTCTTCCCAAATAAATAAAATTTAAAAAAAAAAAAAAAGACAGACAAAAATAGATTGAAAAAATGTACTTTTCATTTTTTAATTGAATCAAGCAAATGTATTTACAGCAGTTTGAAACTTTTTTTTTTTTATTTATTTATTTTCCTGTGCAAATTAATTTTTTATTCAAATTTCTTACAGAATATAATGAATATTTTTCGTATTCAATTTTATTTATTTAAAAAAAAAATGCACAGTTTTTTTTTGTTTTTTGTTTTTAATATTTTGATGAAGTTTTAAAATTCCCATGAAGTGATTTTTTTTCTTGTGTTTATAATAATTATTGTTACAATTATTTTTATCCATTTTTTTATAATCTCAAACTACACAAAAATAGACACTGCTTGAAATTAGCCACATTTAATTTCTTACACGAGAAAATTTTTCCGAGGAACCTGTACACATTTGAATAAAAACCATGATTTTATTTGCAGCTCAAGGAACATAGGCTTAATTAATTAATAATAAAATCCTAGAAAACTCAAAAATCCCTTTTTTGATGAAAATAAAAAAAAAATAATAAAAAGGAAAAAAAAAACAAAAAATGTTTGATTCAATTATAAACACTGAATTCAAACCTATTTACTGTTATAATGCCTCTGTTCTTGCTAAATATATTTTTTTATCAGCAAAAAATGAAACTTATTTACACACCGAAGTCAAAAATCACTTCGGTTTTTGGCGAATATATTTTAACTATTTTTTTTTAAAATTTTTTTTTAATATTTTTGTTTTTAAACCCACTTTCTACAAGGTGCTTATAAGTAAAATTGGGGATTTTTGTTTGAATCAGTGATGATTTTTAACTATAGACAATTATGAGAAAAATAAACAAAATTCAAATATCACTAAACAGGGTCCGAAAATATTGGTTTTTGTCATAAATTTTAATTAATAAAAAAATTTTAACTACCGGAATTTGAAAATAGTCACTTTATACAATGCCCATATATAATAATTTTAAAAAAAAAAAACATACTAATTAATATTTTAAAAAATGTTAGTTTTTTTATAATTATCCATCAAATGCACTTGCAATTATTGATTATTTTTTAAAAAAATAAACAAAAAAATATTTTTTTTATTCATTAATTTCTTTTAAAAAGTAAAAATTTGTACTAAAAACTGTGACCAAGTATAAGTAAAAAATATGTAACTATAGGAACAATAAAAAAAAATTTATTATTGTAAAAATATGATAATTATAGGCATAAACTAATTATAATTAAAAAAATTAGAATTTACATAAATAAATAATTACACCATTTAAATAAATGCAAGTGACTGTGACAGATAATTATTATCAAAGAGAAAAAATTTTTTAAAAACCAATTTAAAAAAAAAAAAAAAACTTTTCCCTTCATTTAAGTACAGAAAAATTGAAAAAAACAGATAAAATAAATAAAAATTAGCAAAAAAAAAAAAATTTGCATCGAATACCAATGGCCTCCATTTCTAAATTTGGTATATTTAAAAAATATAGGAATTGTAAATAACAACCAGACCTGAATAATGGTATTTGGTATAATAAAAAAAATCGATGGTATAAAATGCAAATTAATGAATAATTTATCAATTGTTGCCCACAAAAAAAAATTTAAAATTCATAATCAGACATTTTTCACTAATCCAAAAATAATAACAAAAGTGAGATTCGTCATCTTTTATGTTTTTTTTAATAACAACACGACAACTTGTGCGAAGAAAACCCGGAGCAATTAGGATGAAAGGGTTTTGTATGGTGTGTTTTGGTAGGGAAATTCAAAGGGTTATTTTTTTAGATGGATAAAAATGACAATAAAATTTGATCACAAAATATTCAAGTCCCACTAGAATCGGACCAAGGCCCACGTCCATCTAGTCACCTTCGCATGACGCCATTGAGCGTGTGTGGCTGTAAACTGCCATTGATATACCCATAAGTGGCATACATCGCGTTCTGCGGCCTCGCTGGTTGAATAGCCTGTTCCTGATATTGCGGCTGCGGATGCATATTGACCATGCCCATCTGCATGGTCGGTATCTGTTGGTTCATGAATCCAGTGTTCGTGATATAACTCGTGTTGAGTACGGTAGCCGTGGGAGTCCCTTGCGGCTGCATCCTGAATCCGTTGAGTGTCTGGTAACCGGACATGAGGTTTTGGTTGATGGTGACGTTCGGGTTACGTTGGATCGGCCGCATTCGGTTGAAATGTTTGTAGAGATGCGCGTTGGCCGGGATCGAAATCTGGGACTGCAAACTTGGTATAGGCGGCGTCAGATTGCGTTGTATCGACGGCGGCGGCGTCATGTTGACGGGCGGCGGCGGAGTCAAATTCGGCGGCGGCGTGATGGTGTTGCACGGCGTCGCCGGACTCGGCACCAAATCCATAATGTCGTTGGTGAGTTGCTGAAGTTTCGCCAAACTGCAACTAGTCGGGGTGGCCCGCGAATGCGCATGCGTCAGATGCGGGATCGGAGTGGGCGTCTGGTTCGGTCTCGGCGATTGGATGAAGAAGTTTGAGACTGGGGAAACGGCAGCGCACGATGCCGGCATCGGGAGTGTGACGTGAGTGAGCCTCTGCGTCGATCCGTGGCCCTGCTGTTGGATGGCACCGGCGTGGGCGTGTTGTTGGATGACCGTTGCCACCGACATACCCACCGGAACGCTCACGTAGGAGCCGGCAGGCGCGGGCATCGCTTGCACGTAGGTTCCCGACGAGACCGGCACCTGCACGTTCATCCCGCTCATGAAGTTACCGCCAGCAACAGCGACCATGTTGGGCGTGGCGCAATTGATGTTCGTCCCGACTTGAGCAACGTTCAAATTCATATTGGGCGGGTGCGGAGTACCGCTCTGCATGAGATTTTGGTTGAGCGTGATCGAATTGAGGTTGGCCAGTCCCAAATGAGGGGTCGTCAAATTGTTCCCGTTGCAGAAATTGGCCGGAAGGATAGGGGTGGGGGTATGAGTGGGAGTGGGGGTAGAAGTGGGGGTCGGAGCGAGTCTGTGTTGGTGGTGGTGGTGATGATGAAGATGATGATGAGGGATCGGGGTGAGTGTGGGGGTGGGCATGGATACAGGAGTGGAGATCGAAGCGATGGGTATGGGTGTGACGGCGGGTGCGATCGGGGTGGGCGTCGGGGGTGGCGGTGGAGGAGCCACGACTATCGGGTTGTTGGGAGGCGGCACCGGGGTCGAGGCGTTGCGGACTATGATGGGAGGGGCCTGTGGGGGCTGCGGCGGGGTCATCTGAGCGCAGTCTTGGTATCCCTGGGGTGTCAAAACGGGTTGCGGCTGCTCGACCGAGTTCTGCGCCAATTCGCTGCTGCTGATGGAGGTGGGCGACTCGAGGCCCAGTTGGGCCACGTCGATCTCCATCGACTGGTAGCCGCCACCGGTGCCCGAGAGGACGCTGTTGCTGGTCGAATCTGGCGTGTAAACACCCATATTCTGATGCATGTCGACTGTTTGCGGTTTGATGGCTGGCGTGGGTGGATTGGACATGTGGATTTGTGTCGCTTCCGGCGTCATTTCTTCACCTCGTCTCATCCCGTCGTTCGAAATCGTGTCTTGTGAGTGACACGTGTCCATCTCGTAATTACCGGGCATTTGATCGTCGAAGTCGTTATTCCTCGCTTTCATGTGTTCGTGCATGCCCATGCTCACGTCGCTTCCGACCGAGCAAATCGGCACCGACATGGGCTCGGACTGGTAGTTGGGTGTCATGTTCTGCGACGGGCTCGATAACATGGGGTTGCTGGCACTCAACGGTGGCGTATTTTGTAGAAGTTGACTGTCCTCGAGCGAGCAGTTCGATTGGCTGCTCGGGGGTCCTTGAACGCAATGGGAAGACGGTAAAAGTTGTGGCGGGCCGCTGTTCGGTGTCACCGGAGTGAGTGGCGCTGGCCCGCACACGGCTATGGTTGGCATCGCTTCGTCTTCGATCGTTTCTTCACCAACTTCGTCGTTCAATATCCGACCTTCGTCAGTCGTCGACAAATCACCTTCGGTCGTTTGAATTGGATCCGTTTTCTCTTCGAGGTCTTTTCCGCACTGCTCGGTCGAATTTTCGTGCGATTTGTTTCTTTTAGTGTCTCGAACCGATTCTTCGTCGTCCTCGTTGTGACTGTCGTTGTCCGATAAATTGAGGTCGGTGTTTGCTAACTCCTTTTCGGGGTCATTATTTGGATTATTTACAATTGAATTTGTTTCGTATTCCTTTGAAAAAGATTTTTATTTTAATTAATTTTTTTTAAATTTAATTTTAAATTAAAATTACTTTATCGTCATCTTCATCGTCTTCTTCGTAATCTTCGTCCGTTTCTTCGTCTTGGCTATCGTCTTTCATATTAACCCTTTTGTTATTAGTCACGTTGTTTTCAATTGTTGATTTTTTGTTTCTTTCCATTGTTGACATGAGAGAAATCTTTTATGGGTGAATAAAAAACAAATTTAATTTAATGTAAATAATTAATTTAAGAGTTAAAATTACCTTTGGAGGACGACCACGTCTCGCTTGTTTTACTTTTTTCTTCGGTGGTGACCCTCTTTTGACTCCTTTGGGCCATCCTCGTTTCTTTTTGCGTAGAATATCCTTCTCGGAAATCGCTTGTTGTAGAGACGGTGGTGCGAGGCAACTGGGATCGGTCGCGGCTTTGTCCGCATCGTCCACACCGACCGGTTCTAGCTCGGGCATGAGACCGTTGTCCGTTTCTTGAGTAATCGGTTTCGATTTGCTCTTTTCAATGCTTTTGTTTGCGGATTTCTCGGGTTTCTTTAACGCACGTAATTTCATGGACCCGTTTTTCGGTGTTTCGATATCGGGTTTCAAGTTGGTTTTGTCCGTCGATGATTTCGATCTCGTGTGTTGTTTGGTCCTAAGTGTTGGTTTATCCGTCGGTTTGGTGCGTGCCATTGGTTTTTCCAATGGGTGGATCTTATTACTGATGTATTCGTTCGAATTATATGTATTGGTTTTTGAATTTTTATCTTCTGAAACAGAATTTATTTTTTTTAATTTTAAAAATTATGAAAAATAAAAATGGATTTACTTTCTCTTTGTTTACGTAATTTTTTCCTCGATTTGTTTTTCTTTTCTCGTTCTTTCGATTCCGATTTAGATTTTTTAATTTTCGGTTCGTCGTTATTTGTAATGCTTTTTTGTTTTCTTGTATCGGCCTGTCTTTTTTGTGCTTTCTTGCCACGTGTTTTCCTCTGAGTTGATTTTTCCTCATCCTCCGATTTGTTCTCTTCTTCTTTTTGCTCGCTTTCCAGCATGTTTTGTGTGACGAGTGGTGTCCATCGCAGACAATCGGGATCCAAGATTACCCTTTTACTATTTGCAAGTTTCCCCATGTGATCGTTTACCATGGATTTATGCAAATTGATTGTACATCTAAAAAAAAAAAAATTTAATAAATTTTTAAAAAATTTTATTTTATTCAATTTTCTTACTTTCCATCATTCGCTGTTACCATATTCAATAACTCTAAAGTGGCTGCTACATCAGGAGCACACATACCCGTAATTTTAGAAATAGCTACAAATAAATATTTATTTTTTTTAAATAAAAATTAATTTAAAAAAAAAATTAAATTCAACCTTTCATCGAAGTCTTTTTTTCCTGAAATTTATGAAAATATTCAATAATTATGCTTTTCCAATACGCAACGTAGCTAACGCGTCCCAAATCAGACAAAGGTTTTTCAGGAGTTCCAGGTAAACCTTCTTTTCGTGATAATAAATAACCTAAAAAAAAATTTAAAAAAGTTAAAAATAATCAAACAAAAAATCATTTATTAATATTTACTAAAATCAATGAGAAATCGCCCAAAGCCTTGCCGTTGATACTGCGGCATAGTCATTATGCAGGAAACATTATACCTTTGCTGGCAATGTTTTTCCTATAAAAAAAACAAAAATAAAATTAAATAAATAAATAAAAAAACTAATTTAAATATTTTTACTTTTGAAAAATATCCGACCAAATGGCACCCTTTTTTGTCATTTTTAGTCAAAACGTAAAATAAAAAAGGTTCCACATCATAATATAAGGTTTTATGATCTAGAAACAATTTAGCGAGCAGGCACAAGTTCTGACAGTAAATCTTATTCACATTGCCATCAACTTCAAACACTGATAAACTACTATGCCGGTATATTTCAGTAGCTGGAGGATGTGTCCACGTACATTTTTTCTATTTAATTTAAAAAAAAAAATTTTATTTTATATATTTTATTTAAATTTTCCATATTTCTACCATGTGTCTAAGAAGTATGTTTTTGCTCTTCATGTACTTCAAACAGAATTCACATAGGAACAATTTGGGTAACCGTGCGTACTCTTGCGGATATGGCGATGAATACCACGTCTGAATTTCATACTGTCCAAATTCAATAGCTGCAGGACAGCGATTACTCGATTCAGATGGCGTCGATGGTGATTGACAACCCAATTGCAATGCCTTTAATAATTTAAAAATTCAAATTAAATATTTAAATAAATTTTAAAAATAATAATCACCTGTGTAACTTTATCCTGGGATTTTTTGTACATTTCAACGTCTTTATCGGATACACCGGGTGGGATTTGTTGGTTGTCGTCATCTAATTAATTAAATAATTAATTAATTAAATAAATAAAACTAAAATTTTAAATAAATTTTACCAATTTTTTGTTTAATTCTATTATTATTAGTCATTTTCTCATCATCGTCTTCGGATTCCGATGACGAAGATGACTCATCCTCTGATTCCGATGATGATGACGAAGACGAAGATGAAACGAGATTTTCAGCACGTTTTGAAGATATCCGTGTATCGTATGATCGAGTTTCTATTCAAATATTAAAAAAAAAAAATTTAATACATTTAAAACCATTAAATCCAATTAACTAACACTCCTTTAAAAATAAATAATATTTTTTTTCCTCTGATAAATAAAAAAAAGAAACCTCCTGCAGAGCCAACATATCATTTACGACTAGAATTCCCTAAAGTGTCATAATGACAACACATCGTAACTCATTTCCCACAAAACAAGCACCAACGTGGTCAGATGTAATTTCATCCTAATTCATACCACTAAATTACTCTCATTCCAACTCACCACTTGTCTTTTTAATATTCCTCTTGTATTTCGCAGTCACTTTTTGCAATTTCGAAGCTTGTATTAATTTATTAGCCGGAGTAGCCATAGGTGGCGTCACGTTTTTAATCGGTGCCGAAGTCCTACCCCTGTTATTCGGTGGAATTCTTTTGGGTCCCTCGTCCTCGGTCTCCGACGACGATTCCGATTCGCTCGACGACGACGAAGACGAAGACGACGATTCGCTCGACGACTCTTCCGATAAAATCGGTGTCTTCACTCGCGCAGGTCCCATCGAATTAAAATTAGTTTTGCACGCGCGATTTTGTATACGCGATGAACCCGTGTCTTCAGACGTAGCCCCTGTTCGAGGAGTTTTCGCCGGTTGATTCCACGTCAATACGACCGGATGACTGTTGTTATTGTCAATGGTATTGTTGTTAGTATTGTTGGTAATGTTGTTATCATTGGTTGAGTTGATAGGTATCGATGACGACGCGTTGCTGCTGTTGCTCCCTACACTTTTGCGACCCCGTTTCGGCGGTGCATACACAGGTTGCACACCATTCACACCTCTTTTTCGGGTTTCGCCAGGTGTAGTGTACAAATGCGACAGCCCATCAAATAATCCTTTTAGCTGACCACTACCCGGATGTTTGTGCGCGGTCGAAGCCACACCAAAAGACGAACTTGATGAAGTCGGTGATGTTTTGCCGCCGTTTGCAATCGTTGGCGTTATCGTTGTACTATTTAATGACGCTGTGGTTGTTGTCGTCGTTGCCGTCGACGTTTCGGATTTGAGTGCAAATCCCGATGGATGAGATGAGTTATTGTGACTCGATTGTCTGTTGGCGGGCCAAACAGACTCCGATTTATGTCCCACCGAGTTCCCGTTCTCCATCGTCTTGTGCGAGGATTTCATTTTGGGGGTCGGCGAATGCGTCTCCGATTCGGACGTTGACGCGCCGGCGACTCGAGATTTTCTTTTGTTAGTGGGCGTGAAGAATTTAGTCAATCCGTCGATCAAGCCCTTTGGTTTGTAATGAAGTGAAAACGATGGAAAATCCTTGTTAGCGCAATTGTCCGATGCCGAATCTCCGCCCGAATTTTCGTGTTGCATTAACTCGTTCGTCTCTAACCGTTCGTCGCCGTTGTTTTTAATATCGGCAGATATGGTAGGAGTGACGGGGATGTTTCGTGACGAATGCTCCTTCTTCTTGCGTGGTTTGGAAGGCCTTTTGTCGGGCGAAAGACGTGGACATGCATATTGCCTTAAATAAAAAATAAAAAAATTAGTTTCATTCGATAATATTAAAAATAATAATAAAATGTAACTTTCACTTAATCTAATGATAAGATAATGTTTATCGAAACAACATAAGAGTGTCATGGTGATTTAACCGAGACAACAAACTATTTATATTCATTATCAATATAATTAATCATCTTTTAACGTCTAATAAATTTATATTATTAAATTTTATCTTTAGTAGTAAAATCAATATCAAAAAAATAAAATATTTTAATCCAACATATAAAATTTTTAATAAAATCCCAGTCTCCATTTATAGATAAGAGCCATGCAAAAGCACTTTTGAAAACAAACTCGATTCTGCGCATGCGTATCCTTAAATACACACACACACACTCAAAAAAAAGCCACTTCTCGACTTCTAATATATTTCCCCCACCTTTTGTGATGCGTCGACTTTCCATTGACATTCCCCGATCCATCACAGCCAGGAGTAGGACATCTAGAATAAAATAGAAAATTCATTTTAACAAATTTTTATTATCCACTCGCCAAAGCCGCAAAAATTAATATTAAGGGAGTGAATGTTGAGGGTATCGTGTCGCCTAATATTAGAAACATGGGCAAAAGCAAAGTGTAGTACACACACACTCTGAAACTATAATTAAAACAGTAAAAAAAAAAATAGTCGTGTGTGCACTGATTTTTGCCCAATAAATTTACCCACGCACGAGCACATTCCACTTAATATAAGCAAATCAATTATTAATGTCGACAACAGCCAAAACACGTAAAGGTCAAAAGACTCGTTGACGCGACTAAAATTACAACAAACACGAAATCAATAGCAAAGATAAACAGAATTTTATTGACCCGAAATTATAATTAGCAACGAGCGGGTATATTTCGTTTCAAATATTCACGTGTTAAGTGGCTAAATCGTCTCGTAAATGGTTCCTGCCAAATAATCTCGTCGATCCCAACCCTCCTATCGTAGTTGCGTGTCACCATTTTTGGTCATGCAAAACGAGGCAACGGATTTTTGCATAGATAGCATCGTTCGCACAATGTGAATTGGTCTCAACAACATATTTAGTAACAAATAGCTCACTTAAATACACAAACATGCGAGGTTTTAACTTAACATTTGCCATAACTAGTCCTAGGAAACTCGATTGCTCAATGTGAGCCTTCGAAAAATCAAAACGTGCCAAATTCCGTTTAAAATTGGGTTTTATTTTTGTTAAATTAATTCAAATTGAACCTTGTATCATTGCTGCGAGGTGTCCTGAGTTTATCTGATTTATGTTTAGTTAATTTCTTCTTCACTTTTGAGGTTATTTCATTGCTCATTTTTTCACCCTTGCTTTTTATACAAGAATAACACAGCCATGAACCTATAGAAAGAAAAATATGAAATTAATATATGAAATGCGAAATGATAAATGGCAACATTCCATTTATAAATTAATTTTCTGAGAACACATGTCGACTTTAAATAAAAAATATGTTGCCAAACAGCAATAAAACAAACCTTTGGGTATTTTTAGAAGTGGGGGTTGATGGCATGTCAAATGGAACCCCTTATCACAATAACTACAAAACACGAGCGTCTCCTGTAAAATTTTAAAAATCAAATTTAATTTTTTTATTTTAAATTATTAAATAATAAAATTAAATAAATAAATTGTTTAAATATACCGCTTGGTCTTTTTTCCCACAAATTGAACATTTTTTGCACCTGTGACATTGCCACTGATGAATTACCAGTTCGGGTGGATATTGAAGACAAGATGGATGACCTGTAGTAAATAAACAATTTAATAATTTAATTTAAATAATTTTTTTTTATTAACAACTTACCACCAGTACCGCATTCGGTACACACAAGTAACTCTTCGTAAACACCACGAATGTTTTCTTCCGCTGTTTTACGACACGAACAGCAAATTTGTTTCGTGGTATTATTCCCGCCATTTTGGCACGGACTTTTCGTCTAAAAAAAAAAACACAAATAAAAATTTAATTAATTTTTTATTCAATTCAAAAATATAAAAAGAATCTCTGAAAATGATAAGTGTATAAAGATAATCAAAACATATTTTGAAAAGTGGTGTTAATTAAGCTAGGAAATCGATTTTCTTTCTTCCGTTGGGTATTTCCAAACATAGTTAAAAAGATAAAAAAAGAGAAAAAAAAATCCATTGCGAGCTTCTGAGTGACTTTGAACGCGAAAACAAGCACCCACACCCTTACCACCTCCTCTCTTTCACCCCCTTCTCCCTTCAACACAAGCAAAAATCAATAAAAACTCGTGCCATGCGAGAAATCCTTAATATTGTTCTGGACAGAACCAGGAGTGTTTTCTCAATGATTTACTCGAATTTTACAAATAATCCCACTTAAATCACTGCTATAAACCTTAATTCCTTTCCTTTTTAACTTAATTTTTTTTTTTTTTTTTTTACAAAATTAATGCAAATAAAATTTAAAATAATTTTTAAAAATTTAATTTAATTAAGTAATTAATTAAAATCAATTAAAAATTTAATTTAAATTCAAAGATTTTAATTTTTTTTTAAATCAAAATTCCTTAAATTTTTGTTTGTTTTTTCTTTTTTAAATGTAGAGGGAAATGGAATTAAATTTAAAAAACAAATTTAAAATAGAGGATCATTCACCCTTAAATGATATAGTGAGTTAAAATAATCTCACGGTAGGTTTTATAACATAACTACGCAAAAATAAATTGCTTGTTCAGACTTCCTCATGTCTATTGATTTTTCTCCTCTTCAAAAACATGAAGCCTCTATTCAAAGCACTTACAAATGGGAGTATTTAATCTCCTGTCAAAACACCTTTTCTAAATTCACCCTTTTGCTTAGAAATCAGCATTAATGATTGTATTAAAAAATAGCAAAAACAAAGAAACCAAAAAATGATAAAAATTAAATTTTTTAAAAAAAGTAAATAAGTTTTTGGTTTAATTATGATTGACATTTGGACTGTGACTAATCACTAAAAAATAGATACTGAGGAGGGGTTCGGATGTTGTCATCTTCTAAGAAAATTCCAATGTAACTTAGTCTCCTACGAAAATTCTTTCACGTGTTTTGCTTAACCCAAACACATGGTTTGTGAAAAAAATTAATTTCTACACACTATTACCGTTATCGACCTTAAACGATATACCACCACCACCTTTTAACACACAAAATATTCTGTAAAATAAAAACAAAAAAAATTTAATTTGCTTTTTTTTCATATCCAACTCACGGGTTCGTCTAGTGGTATGGTGGCATCATCATCGCTACTGCTGCCACCATCGTCCAACGAAGGTCCCAGTCCGTTTTTAACGAGGCCGTTGTTAGAAACACTGTTTAAAATCTCGCCGGGCACCACACAAAGTCCCGTAGATTTTTCTAAACAATTGACCGGCAGCACCGGCGCAGGCAATTCGACTGGTAGTTTGAACAGCGAGCCGTTTTGAATCAAATGTCCGTTTTTCACGGCTCTTTTGGTCGCCAACCGCACGTTTTGCGTCAAGTCCGTGTTGTTGTTGCCGACCAAACCGGAATTTTGCCTCAAATATTTCTCGACGCTGTGCAAAGTCGATCCGCCAACCTCCGACAAATCTCTGACGCTTTTCACTACGGCTTTGATCAATTCGTTCGCACTTTTACTATTGTTTTTGCTATGCGAAATGCCGTTGCTCGGAGTTTTGGGTGCGGGGACCCTCGATGGGTCTTTGTACGAACACAGACCCTTGTTGTACACTTTGAGGACAGTTCCCTTGTCGACGGCGCTTTCCAGACGTTCGATGACGATGTCTTTGCTGACTTTGTGATACTGTCGTACGGCATTGCAGATCCTTTCGATCGAAGGTCTCTGTTTTTGGTGTTTGATTTTACGAATCGCTTCCAATAACCATTTGGTGAAATTCTGATCGGTGTCTTCATCACGATTCGTTTCGGCTGCTGCAGCCGTCCCGACACCATTCGTGTCATCTTCTTTCATATTTGCTGGATATCACTTTAATTTTTCTTCGTTACTCCATCGTTTTTCAATTTTTAATGGGAACTCACACCGTGCTTGGATCTGTCCCACAGTCAACTCGTTGACAATTACTCATTCTTAACATGTGACCAACGTCCCAAGAGCTTCCATCATCGCTTATTTTCTACCTAGAAATATAGAAAAAAAATTTATTAATATTTTATTTAGAAATCTTTCTTAAAATTTTAATTTAATTGTTTTAAAATTCTTGATGATTGTAATTTATTGTTGACTTAATTGGCCGTTATTTATGGGATAAAATAAATTAAGAATAATTTTTTTTATTTTAAAAAATTTTTGAATTTTGAAAAAAGATTTTTTTCATTTAAAAAATTCCAAAAATTTGGATTTTTTAAAATTTAAATTTAAAAAAAAAAAATACTTATGTATTTAGGGTTGATTTTTTTTCTTTTAT
>JAQFZU010001413.1:0-13608 GCA_034696185.1 Henia vesuviana | reverse complement strand
AAAGGTTGAGTAACGCCATAATGTGGAGTCAAACAACAACCTTTTCCAAATCAATTTTTTTTTTAATTTCTCCAATTTTTTTTTTTTTTAACAAAAAAATTTTCTGGGTAAAGGTAAACGAGGGATGGCGGACAATCTTTTCGTTCCACATAAATTAGCATCTCATTTTCCACTTACCCTATTGACAATTCCCAGGAATGATTTTCGAATCGTTCGCGTTTCAATGAAAATTGGACTTGAAAATCATTTTTAATCCTTTTTTCGAGTAAAGGAATAGTGGATTTAGGATTAACTTCGTCTTTTTAATCGTCCCCTTATTTGGGTTCGTGGGCGGAGCTTAAAATGGATTTTTTTTTTCTTCCGCCATTTTGAGGTGGATGAAATAGCGGATTTTTCATTCGCGTTTTTTTAATCCACTTTAAAACTCGAATTTATAAAAATCTTTGATGGATTAAGGATTAATAATGATGGATTTAAACGTTTAAAACGTTTTGAAGAGCCGATGCCTCTTTTTAGTGGTGGATTTGGATAGATTAAATTTAGCTTTTGTTTTTAATAGAGGGCACTACTTTTTTTAAATACCCGGATTAAATGGGATTAAACGAGCAAATCCATTATTTACATATTTTGTGGATGTTTGGCAATTTTTAGGTAATTAATTAATTACGTAAGGGATGAATAGTTTTATTAGTTAGTGGAAGGTGGCGCTTTATTTTCGTAGACGATTTTTTATTATTTTATAAGAGATTAAGGGGTTTGGATTAGGGATTTAAAGATGGAGGTGATAGGATTATGCCTTCTTTGACTGATTTTGGTGAGTAAATTAAAAATCATATGGAATTACGAATTTAACGTCGATTGGTATTCAATTGCGACACTAGGAAATGTCGCGGTGTCATGTGATGCGATGACGTCATTCATTAAATGACGTAAGAGATTTTTCGATCATTACGTCATCCTTTGTATGGCTTTTGTTTACTTTTTATTTATGGACTCGAGTGTTTTGAATGATTTGTGTTACTTGGAGCATTTTGCAGCTGCTAATTAAAATTGAATTGGAAAAGGAAAATTGAAATTAAAAATTTGAATTTATTTTTTAATTTTTATTATTTTAAATAGTTGGCAAAATGAATTATCGGATCATTCGGATGAATGCGAAGGTGGTGAAGTAGAAGAAGGAGAAATAATCGATTCTGGAGAAGAAAATGGGGATAAATCAATATCGAATTTAAATCCGAATAAAATTTTATCTCAAACTGATTCGATTCAAAAGAAGAAAAAGAAAAGGAAAAAAAGAAAGAAAAAATTATTAATTACTGAAAATATGGAATTAATCGAGAAAAAAGATCAACCGATCGTCGAAAATAATAATAAAAATAATAAAAAAATCAAAGTAATTTAAAATTAACTTTTTAAAAATTTAATTTTAATATTTTAATTAAAACAGAAAAAGAAAAAACAAATTCGTTACGTCGATCACGATAAAGTAACGGACGATTGGCAGACGAAACAACCGCAAATATTCGAAAATAAAGAAGAATTTAATAGGTAAATTCATTACCAAAAAATAAATAAAAATTAAAAAACTATTTTTAGTGAAAGAAAAAATAAAAAAATGCGGAAAAATGCAAATAATCCGAAGAAAAGAAAATCGTCGACGAATGGTGGTCCCGAGAAGAAGAAAAGTAAAAAGAATCAATTCGCTGGAAAAGGAAAACGTCGTGAATCGAGACGTCATAGAACAACGTGTAAATTTTATCTCGAAGGGAAATGTAATAAAGGCAACGAATGCACGTTTTTACACGATTTAACACCGACGAAGAAACTCGATTTGTGTAAATTTTATTTGAACGGTTTCTGTGCTAAAGGCGATAAATGCTTGTTTCTACACAGTATCCTTTGACAATTTTAATTTTGAAAACAAATTTTTTTTAATGTTTCTTTAATTTGGTTTTTAAGAGGAATTTCCATGCAAATTTTTCCACACTTCGGTTAAATGTTATTCCCAAGAACAATGTAAATTCTCGCACGAACCTTTGACAGACGAGATGCGACGAGTGTTAGAAAGGGTGAGATTTGATGTGAATGAAATTAATTTTTAATTAATTTTTAATTATTAATTTTTTAGTATCTCGATGCGAATAAAGACGAAGATTTCCATCCACCGTCACCTAAAAGGGTTAAACAATCGTTAGAATCGCCATCGAGAGATTCGGATGTTCGTAAAATTCCAAGTTTATTCGATATCCAAGTTGGGACACCGAACTCCACGACACCGATGCCGAGTCCACCCGACGGGAGTCCGTCGCGGCCCAATTTTTACTCGGAGACGTTGCAAACGACTCCGAAAGATGTGAAACCAAGTCCGTCACCAGAGACGACCGAAAGGCGGTCGTCGAAGGATTTCGAATTGCCATTACACGACATCGATATGAGGAAAATGATAGACCATAACGAAATTATCGCTAAATCGGACGAAGAGAATAAATTAATATCGAGTGATAGTGAAAACGAAATTAAAAGAGGTGTACCGATCGCTATTCCATCGCATTTACCTAAGAAACAAAGGGAATTATTCTTAAGGATCCAACAAGTAATTTTAATTATTTAATTAAAATTAAATTTTTATTTAAATAAATTTTTTTAAAGCAACAAAGAGAAGCCGAAAACAGCCAAGACGAATCGGATCGAAACGACCAAAAGAAAGACGAGGCCGAGAAAGAAGAAAATTGGTATTCGAGCGATGAAGACGATGATACCGAAGGCGATAAACCGTTGACGGACGTTTTAAAGAAATTACAACAACAAGTAATTAATTAATTTATTAAAAAATTATTAAATTAATAATTTATTAATTTTCAGCCCCCACAAACATCGGCGACGATCAACATCCAACCGACGATCGATATCGCTAAAATGATCGGTTTACTCTACAAAACAGCCCCTAATTCCATATCGGATTTAAAACAAACGGATTTAACTCGATCCATCGATAGAGACACGCGCGATCCGAGGAAAAGAAAATCGTCGCGACCCGATCCCCGGTACGATCGATGGGGTAACGACCGATGCCGAACACCGAAACCCGAGCAGAGGGTCCCAGAGGTGCATCAATCGCAATACGAGACTTTCGGTAGGACCGATAAAGACATGCGTCAAATGGAGCAAATTGATAAATTCGACGAAGATTACGTAGTCCCGTATAAACTGTGTGCCATGACCATCACTTTACCGAATTACGCGCAAGTTCTCGCATCGACAACGTGCAAAACGGACCCGAAAGTCGTCAACGATCCGAGATTAAAAAAAGAGAATCACAAAATTGAAAAAGAGGTCAAATCGACCATCGATGTTGATAAATTGGCTCAAAATGGATTAACGAGTTTACTCGGATCGCCACCGAAAGACCCTTCGATGCCGAGTTTACCACCCATCGTTCTCCCGCACGTCGAGCCGCCGAATCCGTATTTACTCAGTCCGACCGAAGTGAGGCCCAAACAAGCGGATTTATGGTCCGGTCGTTTGGATCCGAGACTCGGCAAGAATATTACGATGGTCGGAAGGCATTGCGGGTTACCCACCATGCCTGTTCGCGAACGGACTCCATTTTTAGATAGACGTGTGGCCAAGGTGCAACAAAGACAGAAATCGATCGAAAGTAAAATAGAAACCGTGACTAAAGATGAAATTGTCGATTCGTCGCTTAAAAATGTGTTTAAAACAATCGATCCAACGGCATCGCCTTTTTGTTAATTCATTCTTCCCAGTCATTTGTATTTTCTTCCGTCTGTTTAACCAGTGCTTAATCATGATGTTAATGAGCAATTAGATTAATTAATCGATATGGGTTTTTTTATATATATATATATGAAGTGAATAAATTATTAAAATTTTTTTAAATAATTAAATTTAAGATGTGATTCATGAATAATTAGAATTTTTAATTAATTGAAATGAATTTTCATCTTTGTATATTTGTATAAATTGTTTTTAATTGAAGCAATAATTTTTTTTAATTTTATTATATGTTTTGTATGTATAAATACGTCGGTGTAATTCTTATTCTAAATAAAATTTGAATATTTAATTGAATAATAAATGTGTGAATTGATGGGGGACGTTGTACATATCGTTTTGGTGATTGATTAATAAATGGCCTCGTTGCTGCGATGTTCCCACTACTAAAATTGCTGCGCCTTTCGATAATTTACTGCCGTTTGAATCGTCTGTCGAGTTAAATGGTGTTTGTATTAATTTATTGTTTTCAAGGGTTTGCTTTTACCTCGATATGATGTGGCCATTATTCGTTTTTGAGGGTAACACAGTTTTAGGTTACCGACTATTGTGTATGGACGACTCGGTGGGATTTTTGGTGCTTTTTGCTTAAATTTTTTTAAATTTAATCAGTGTTTTGAGGGAATTTAAATTATTTTCTTACCCAATTTAATTGGAAAATCCGTTGAATTAATTCCTGATCGCATTTTTGGAATTCTTGCGGTTTTGGGTTTTTGTCAAAATACCAATTTCTCCAAGTGATTTGGATTAATTTCGCACTTGTTTGTCGTTTGTTATTTCGTTGTGTTTCTATCTGCTGTCGAGCTGATTCAGTTAGAAACACGTGTTTATTACCAACGATCCACGAGATGTCGGATAAATGATTTAAAATAAACTGTAAAATTCAATTTATTTAATTAATTATAATAAAATGCTAAAATATAATTTATTTTTACCTTGCAATTATTAATATCGTTTTCTCGCATCGATTTAAATGGTACTAAACATTTATATTTAATTATAAACAATTTGATATTAATTATATAAGTGTATCCACAAGCCATTAAATTAACAGTTTCTAGAAGTTGAAAAGCACGAATTTGTTGCATTACGACATCACGATCAAATGTGTTTTCAAGTTGAGAATCGTTAGCCTTTAATAACAAAATATTAGAAATTATATTTAAAATTACTTAAAAAACACTACTTTTATACACATAACAAAATGTGGTTGAGCATTGACTAAAATCTTCAGTAAATTATCAATTCGAGTATGAAAATCATGAGTTAATGTCGCAATTTGTTTGTTTCTATTATTACTTTGTCTGGAAAAACAAATGAAAATTATTATTTACTGTAAATTAAATTATTTAAATTTAATTACAAATCAATTGAAGATGTAGGACCAATTCGAAATGCAATTGAAGATTGACCATCTAAAAAAGAAATGATGAATTTATTAAATTTTTATATATTCAAATTTAATTACCTTTTGATATAAGTTCCAATTCTTTGTTGAATAAATGAGTTACAAATCCAAAATTACAATTATCTTTATGAAAAATGGCTACAACACTTTGATTGATTCTTGTTTTATTAGTATTAATGAATTGTTGAATATTATAAATAACTTTACCAGCAAAATGTTGAATTGCAAATTCATTTGATTTTAATACAAATCTAAATTGAATAAAATTAATTATTAAATTAATTTTTAATAACAATTAAACTCACATATGATTATTTGTATGTTGTAATTTCATTTTAAGAATTAATTTCTCATTTGTTCCCACATTTGAGCACTCTGAGTCTAATATTTTAAATATTGATGATATAAGATTGATGCAATATGTGTTGTCTTCGTATTGGATATCGAAATTATACTTAATTCCTTCGTTTTTACATTTTTCTATACTATTCTTGAATATGTGTTTGTTGTAAAATTGTTGCATCGCTTCTGCGCATAGGTTAATGCATAAATGTTCTAAACGTTTCGATTTGCCATTTTCGAAACCGAACATGTCTAAAATGCCAATAAATCCACCTGTTGCACACTTAATACGAGTTTTGTCCGTATCTGTCTTTAGACTATTTGCTCGACGAACTATTGTTGCAACAGTTCGGCAATAAAGTGCTTTGGCTAACGAATCTCGAATGGAATTAGACTGGAATTAAGTTTGGAAGATTGTAAAATTAGTTTTAAATGATTTTTATATTGACTATTACAGTATTCGCATCGCAAATTGATTTTATAAATTTCCCATTCACTTTACGAGATTGTGAAATTAAAGATCGAAAAAGCGAAGATGAAGTTATTCCTAATAAAGTTGCAATTGCTTGGATTTCTATAAAGTTAAAGAAATATTGATTTCAGTAGGAATTAATAGGTCTAAGTATTGGGTCGAAGTTGTCTCTATATGTATACCTTTATACTTATTTGATAAAGAACGTACCGTTATTTCCTTGCACTTCCACTTCGTTATCGTTAGTTTGGATGAAATGGATATTCCCTAGTAAAAGAATGGCTGCCAATACTCTAACGACGTCGAAAAATGGTATTCCCAACACGGCTAAACTTGCCTATAATAATAATAATTTGCAATTAAACTGCAAAATTAAATTTTAATTTTAATTTTACTTTCCATGTTTCGAAACGACTAGAATCTTCCTTTTCATTCGTGTATACAATGCAGTTATTTGCAAGATAATTGAAATCCTGAATGGAATATCCATTTAAATTTAATTTAACTGCCAAAAGAAAATATTATAAAAATTCTATAAAATTAATTCAATTATAAATTCACTTTTTTCATCCATAGTTAATCCCGCAAGCATTTGGTAAAATATGTGGTAATTTTTCTCTTTTGGTAATGGTCCAACAATTCTGGCCTTAAAAATCAATTATTATAATTATAATTAAAAAAAAAATTAAATTTTTACTTGGTCTAAAAATAAACAGTGAATTTTAGTCCTTGAAATTGCTCCATTCGTCATTTGCACTTCAATGAAATGTCCCTAAAATTATAAATTTAAGTTTTTGGATTTTGTATCTACTTTATTTAGCTTACAGTACGACTTGATTCGGAATTAAGAAGTGTTTTTGCACTTCCAAAACATCTTAAAACGGTTAAAGATGCCACGAGTCGTTTAAATGCATCGGTTTGGCATCCACCACCCGCCGATTCGAATAAATATCGTAATGCGGTTAAAGAATTTGTTGTTTTACCACTTCCACTACTTCCACTGATTATAGAAATTAATTTTAATGCTAATTAAGAATGGATATAAATTGAATTTTACTTAAAAATAAGCGCTTGCGTTAATCCAGTATCAAACTGATAATTTATCATCGATTGAATAACACCAAGAAGTTTACAAGAATGAGGTTGATTGAAAGATGAATGTGGGTTGATTGATATTAAAATAGGTCCAATCATCGTCTAGAAAAATATTTTAAAAATTATTTTTTAATTTAATGTTATAAACTCACGTTGTAATTTGAATTCGTGTAACGAGCGAATAAAATACGAATTATGGCATCTTCTGTTAGTGGTGATTGTAAATTGATTAAATCGTCAAATTGCGTGTAATTCACTAAACGATAATTAATATTATCATTAATGATTATAATAATTTTTTTTTTTAAATTTACTTTTAATTTTTTGATTCGAATTATCTAATTTTAATCCATTTCGAAATGTGAGCATTTCGTAATTGAGTTTTTCAAGTCGTTGTTGGAGACATTCGTATTCACTGTTAGACGTATCTGGAAATTAGATTTTTAGTAAGAATTTAGTAAATAAAGTGATAAATCGAAAGAAGGATGTGGGTAATAATAATGAGGATGAGTTTTTTCAGTTTCCCACGATGTTTCGTACCCTCCGAATCCTATCATTAACATTTGATCACTCAAACTGACCTCTCGTCTCACCTCCAAATTCCATTCTTTTTTTTTTTTTTTTTTTTTACAAAATATAAAATTTATGTTAAAATTATATCCGTATGCATAACAGCAATTTCAATCTCGTACTCAATTACGATCAAAAAATCAAAATCGTGCATTTTTTGCACAATTTGAAATTTTATGAAAATAATTTTTTCATTTTTTTAAAATTAAAAATATAAAAATGTTTTAATTGAGATCATAAATTAAAAAAAATAAAAGGAATTTATTAAAAAAGATTTTTAAAAAGGTCTAATCCTTTACTTCCTGGTTTTTAAGTGCTCGCAAGACGACTCAAAGTGCTAATTAACCCATTTATAAATAAATATTATTTTCAATTATGTAAATTAAGTCAATGAACTAAAAACTTACATTTTGTTTTGATTTTACGTTTCGGTCGTTGGTTTTGTTTAAACGATAACTTTTCTTCATTTTTCTTAGCATTTTTCAAGTACAAATCGCATCGACGAATATTTTCGCGAAGAGCACGAATTTCGTGTAAATAATTTAAAATTACGTGCATTTTTTCGTCAGTTAACGAGTTTGTATCGGTTTCAAGCATTGATTGCAGGCGATGCATAATCCCATACGATCCTTGATGAAATAACGTGAGGATTTCAAGTTTCCATTCCAGAATTGCTTCGGGGCAAATAAAGCGGTAAGATTAAGGAAAAAAATTAAATGGGTGGAGTTTAGCTTGAAAAACAGACT
This sequence comes from Henia vesuviana, assembly GCA_034696185.1. Taxonomy (NCBI): domain Eukaryota; kingdom Metazoa; phylum Arthropoda; class Chilopoda; order Geophilomorpha; family Dignathodontidae; genus Henia; species Henia vesuviana. Next base: position 5,180 of record JAQFZU010001413.1, on the reverse strand, counting down.
GTTTTTAAAAGGTAATTGATTTATTTTGAGTGCATTCAATACAAGAAGTCGTACAACCGATTCAACGTCGCGTTATTCAAACAATGAATGTGTGACTGTATTGTTGTTTGATGGCCTGAAAAAAAATCAAGAAAATTAAGTCAAAATTAACTGAGTTGGATTAAATTAGTTTATTGATTAAAATTTTTGTTTTAAAATGTGTTCGTGGCTCAGTCCTTTGCCATTTATCAGTTACAAAGAAAGTAAATTTATTTTAAACGAAGAAACTGTTGAACAACTTAAAAAAATCGATAAACGTTTAAGTGTGATTTGCATCGCAGGTCGTCTTCGAGGTGGGAAATCGTATTTAATGAATCGTTTGGTTGGCAAACAATCTGGTAAATTTATTAATAGTTATATTAGTCAATTGATTAATTAATCCTTTAGGATTTCCACTCGGATCAACGGTCGAAGCTGTTACCAAAGGTATTTGGATTTGGTACGTTCGTCATCCAACTGACCTAGACATTGGAGTTCTTTTAATGGATACCGAAGGATTAGATGATCCCGATGGCGTAATTTTGATTTAATTGTGTTTTTGAGTAGTTAAATGAGTTAGATTTAATAGGCTAAACGAGAGGAATTCGATATGTGGATTCTTACGATTAGTATTTTACTCAGTAGTACTTTTATATATAACGAAATTGGATTAATCGGGCATCGAATGGTCGAAAGAATGAGGTAAAATGTGTGGATTTATAGTTTATTATTTGTAAAATTTATTGTTTTTTTAAGTTTTGTTACGGAATTGTCGAAAAGAATTCAATACGAAGCGGATAAAATGCTCGATTCGAATTTCGACGGTTTTTTCCCACATTTTGTTTTAGTCATTCGCGATGTGACGTTACAAATCGAAATCGACGGTCGAGTCATGACCGATGACGAATACATGGAAAGGAAAATGTTAACTGCTGTTAAAGAATCCAAGAAATTAATAGTGAAATCGTGCAACGAAACTAAATTAAAACTTCGTAAATATTTCCCAAATCGAAAATGTTTCACTTTCGTCAATCCGATCGTGAGTAACAAAAGGAAACCCGAAAGATTAACTGACGACGAATTACCAATTGAATTTGTAAGGAAAACTAAAGAATTTTGTAATTTTATTTTCCAAAATTCACCCATTAAAAAAATACACAGAGTTGAAGATGTGAATGGACCGAGTAAAAAAAATTAAAATTATTTTTATTAAAATTTATTTAAAAATTTTTCATTTTCAGTGTTTGTTCAATTGGCAACAATTTACTTAGACGCCATAAACAAACAAGGTGTTCCATGCATCGAATCGGCAAATTACCTTATAGCAAAACACGAGAATTCAAAAGCGATTAATGTAGGTCTTAGAAAATACAGGGAACTTATGGCAACAATAGTACTTCCAGTCGAGAAAAGACAATTGGAAAAAGTTCATATGAAAGCTCAAGAAGAAGCAATTATCTATTTCTTACAAAAATCATTTTTAGACGATGATAATGCGTTTTACGAATCGTTACAAGTAATGTTGAAATTTATTGCCGGCTTGGAAAAATTGCTGGGTCCTGTGCGAAATCCGATTGCGGAGCCTTTTTTAATTTTTGCAATGAGTGTGGGTGCGGAATCTTGGCAATTGGTGGTGCAGGTGCTGTTTCACACTCTGCACCAGCTTCAAGCCGGCCCCTGCAATTTTCTGTTTATTAAAATATAAATATTTCTAGGTAAATATATCAAACGAATATATAAAATATGTGGAAGAGAATTTGACAGCATTGCACCATGTGTGTCAATCGCTTTTGGAAGTTTTGTATTGTCCGATTAAAGAGAAAGTGAAAAGTGGTCAATATTTTTGCGAAAATGGATATCAGAATTATAATGGTGATGTTGAAGAACTTAAGAAAAAATTTCAAATTAAATCTCCAAAAGGAAAGGCAGTACGAATAATTGCATTAGTTTTAATTGCAAGTTTTGTATTTAAGTTGATCTTTTGTAGGCTACTATAATATTGGAATCATTTTTGATAATGCAACAACATGACGTACAACTGATATTGAAAAAACTGATGACGGAGAAAGATAGAAAACGTGAAAGTAAATCATTTACAGATCACCTATTGCAAAGTATTGGTATTTGCTAACGTGCGACCAGCCGATTGCGCATAGCCTGACCAGGGAAGTAAAAAGAATCGGTCCTAGACGCATGGTTTGGGGATTCGGAACCTTTATTTGGTCTGCCGAGCCTTTACACCATCGCCCAGTCCTCTACACTCAATGGGTTTGCCATTTCCATCGGGGGATTGTTTAAACCCGGCACTAAACTCTAGTTCTTAGATACACGGCTACATGGTGTAGCCGTGTGTACTCACTAAGCTCCCATGCGACTCTACCCATGGCTGCCACAATGCTCCACTTCGACAATCGGCTGCATTCTGACACCTTGGCTGTCGGATTCTTAAGGACTACAGGAGATGGCTTCACCCCAATGCACTGGTTTGCAAGGCATCTCGCAAACATCAGGAATGTATACATTCTAGGGGTGGTGAAGACGCCTTTTTGCAAGCCCTTCCGCCACGCTTTGTAGGTGGCGGATGATTCAGTGCACCATGCCAAAGCTTTCTCAGCAAAAATGGTGAAAATCAGAGGATTGGGGTTCTAAAATACACTTAAACCCATATGGAAATATTCACTTACGAGAATAACGTGACTAGTTGCGTCATTTCACAATCATAATAAACAAAGCCAAAAACAGTAACATTTAATAGTTAAAAAACAACTGTTAAAAGTTTAAACTAAGACTTAAATTATAAAAACTGCTACCAGAGGTCACTAGAATATTGCAAATAAAACCACGATGTAAGTAGAAAGGTGGGGTTCAGTTCACTCGGGGCACAAGACATGTATTGTTTATGTATTGTTTATGGCACCCTTGTGCCATAAACAATACATGGTGATGGTGAATGAAAATTTGTCATTAAACAAGGTGAGTATGCATCACTTTCAATGTGTCTGCTATTGACTTTGGTGCCACGTGACGTCACGCATATATAACCAGATGCGTGTGAACCCACCTTTCTACTTACACCACGAATAAAACTAGCATAGTGACTTGTGCCGCTTTGAAGTTCTTATATGTGGCTTCTAATGACAATGTATTTAATTATTTTCGCATTGCAAACAGAAAAGCGTTTCGTTAATCGCGTGGAGCAATTACGTCTTCAAATGGAAGCTGCAAAAGTAAAACGAGAAAGAGAAACCGAAGACGTCCTCGCACGAACATTCGAAGTAATCATAAACAATTTGCAATTATATTAAATACAAAAAAATTAAATTTCAGGTAGAATCGAGACTCTTCGACATAATAAAGACGGAAAAACGTACAAAATTAAAAGAGTCTTATAACCAACAATTCGAAAATCGTAAAGTTGAAATCGAACGACTGAATAATGAGAAATTTCACGAACACGCGAACGAATTACACGAAGAAACGAAAACTTTAGGATCTTGTTACGAACATTTCCTACAAAGAAGTGCGAAAAATATCTCGGAAACATCGAAACGTGTCGAACAACTTCTTTCACTTACAATCGCAGCCATCAAATTCAAACTGCGCGAAACGATTTGCGGCGAAACGAATTCGTCCTTTAATTTCCGAAATCCGTTCGCTTGAACTTTGTATTTACATTTTGTGTCGTTTAAATAAACAAAATATTCGAATTTACCCCGACATTAATTTAATACAAAATCTAATTCGATATCGCGGCAATAGATGGCGCTGAATATTCAAATTCGTTTATTAGACAATTCAAGGAGGTGCATTCAACGAAAGTCACTTTTAATCGTTTCGAACGAGAAAATATAAAAATACGAATTAAAAAAGTGAGTATTTAACCCACTATTAACCATCATTAATCATTTATGGTCGAGTTAAAGCCACCTGCTGCGTGTGTGGCCGTGTCGTGTATAGACTCGTAAGTGGACCCGGGGTCGATAGAATCGAGTGAAAAGACCCCCTTCGACTTTAAAGGAAACCGCCAAAAATCAACCCTTCCAACACTAAATTTAAGAAAATTCTAAATATTGCAAAAATAATCAAAATAACAATAATGAACGACATCAACCCCAAACATCGATCAATACGAGTCTTTTAATAAACGCGATCGGGTCACTCGGTCGTAAATCATTATGCAAATGAGAATAAAATATAATAAAGAATATTAGAAATTTATTATAAAATACGAGTTTAGGTGTGGTGTCATTTTTTCTTACTTTATAAATGCTTTTGTTTTCGCCCTTTGATCTCAAACGTATCTTATCAACACCTAATGGCCAATTTGACCCCGACAAATACATTGCATTTTATTTTCACACACGTTTTACCTTTCATCACTGACTGTGTTTGAAATAAGATTTTTTAAATTGATATTTTTTCACTATAATCAAAAATTACCCCCCAAAGTCCTCATTATTGGCCACCCGCATTGAAATTGGACAGAAATTAATCGCGTCGGGGGAAGTTTCAGTTTCGAGTTTCGATTTAGTAAATAATTGGTGTTTTTTTAAGGGTAAATTGTAATTGACCAACTAAAATCCATTCGCAACCACTCGAAACATTTAAAAAGCGGGATGAAAATGAAACAAATTGATTTGAATGAGTGGTGAAAACGTCCATCATTTGACTCGGTTTTTCTTGCTTTAATCTCATTGGATCCGCTTTGGTTCCTCGAGGCTAATATCGTTCGAGACCCCTCCTATTTTTCTCGACGCGAAGCCAATCACGTGTCATTGCCACTTTTGCATTCACATTTACACTCAACTCGTGCTCAAACTTCACTTCACTTATCAATTTGCTCCAATTGAAGATACTGAATTATTTTTATTTTTCGTCATGACTGGGACTATTAATATTAGACCTATTTTCGGCGGATATCCGTTCCAAGGTAAGAATTTTTTTTTTTTTTAAATTTTATTTAAATTGTTTTGTTTTGATTTTAAAAAAAAATTAATTTTTGGATTTTATTTTAATTAATTTTTGAAAATTGATTTTAACGTGATTTTTAATTGAATTTTAAATTTAATTTGAATTTGATTTTAAAAATTAATTTTTTTTTAAATAGCAAATTTAATAAATAAAATAAAAAAATCTTTTACTTATAATAGAATTTAATAATA
>JAQFZU010001412.1:0-13614 GCA_034696185.1 Henia vesuviana | reverse complement strand
CATTCAACTTCCATTTTCGCAACTAAAGCAGCCGAGTCATCTTTGAAATTCCAGTTTGCCTCTGGTAATTTAACACCATCATCAACTTCTAACTTGGGTGCTGGAGGAAACTGTTAATGATACGTAATAAAATCAACCTCTCAGAAAACTAAAAACAATTAATTATTTTTAAAATTTACATGTAACTGCTTTTCATTGCCACTTAATTTCTGTATGGCTGCAGCGATTCGTGTAAAACTATTCTTTTCAGCGATATCGAGTGGTTTCAAACCATCTTTATTCGACTCATCCAACGATAAGCCCAATTCCACAAACAAATGCAAAAGCTGAACATTTTCGTAAGAAGCTCCATCGTAGGGCTGCACAATGTTATGAATGACTGTTGTACCGTCTTTGCTTTTATAATGTAGATCTGCATTACTTGTTTTGTGAAATGTATCTAGAATATCGACATATTCAATATAAGTAAGTCATCGATACAAACTTGTTTTTAATTTCACCTTCTAAATTTTTTTCTTTGTTCTCTTCCATCGCTTTCATTTTCTCTTCAATTTCCATCAATGGGTCTTGCGTCTGTTGCTCTTCTTCTTCATCATCCTCGTCGCTGTAATTGTCAGTTCTCGATACCAGTTTCTTATTCTTGAGCTTAAGCCCATCACGAAAAGAAAACAGCTTATCCAGAATAAATAAATAAAAAAATACAGTTAATCTCAACTATAAATTTTAGACGGCTAAATTTACCTTATTAGATTTTAGTTCATTTGAATCGGCTTTATCGCTCGCCTCTTCACCAGTATAGCTGTGATTTAGTAGTAACTTAACCATCTTGATATCATTCTAAAAACCATCGTTAAAAATTAAGCGCCAAATAACGTATTAAAAATAAAATTTCTAAAAAAATTGCTCACCATTCGAACTGCATGCATCAGTGGAGAAAAGCCAAAATTATCAGCCATATTAACATCGACACCGTATTGCAGAAGTAACCGAACAAGATCTTGGTCTCCGTAACAAACAGCATGAATAAGAGGTGTAAGACGCCATTCCTGGTTTTCGGTTATGTTTGGGTTTTTTACTTTTCTAAGTACAACCTGACCAGGATGAATAAGAGGAGCTGGAAATTGCGATAATACGTCAAACATGCCAGGTTGTACAATTCTTTGACACCATCGCCTATTCAACCAAGTAAACAATTTAATACAGTTCGAAACAAACGACAATTAAAATATACCGAACGGCAGTCTTTTCATTCCAATTTCCTTTATCAGTCCACCAAAACAGAGCTATCAAGGGCGTTCTGCCTAATTTATCAACTGGAAGTTTCTGAACCGCTTCAACGCCCATTTTTTCTTTTAAAAAAATTATAAAAACGATTAACTTAAATATATCGATGCTTCAATTAATATCTTCACTAACCTGTAAAATATTCGCACAAGGTCATATTTTTATTGACAGCGGCATATGTGAGTGGGCAGCTGCCAAATCTGTCACATTCGGTCAAAGACAATCCTCGTTGAATAAGAGCATCGGCAACCTATTTGGAAAAAAAATTAATAAACAAATTCCAAAATATTTATTTACATCCACTAACCCTAATTTGTAGTGTAGTTTGTTCATCTGGATCGGCTTTATAAGCGAGAAGATGAAGAAGATTCAGATTTTGTGAATCATGCGCCTGAAGCTTAGAAGAATCTTTGATCCGAGCGATCAAACTAAGTGCCAAACGAAATTTATTCGTGCTCAAAGCAGCCTAAGACGAACAATATTATTTAACAATTACAAAATATTAATAAAGATATAATTTACTTCAACGGCAGGAAAATAATTTTGCGTCGACGATTGTAGCTGATCTAACATCATATACATTACTCCTTGCCAATCTTTAGAAGCGACTTCTTCTAAAATCGCCGTTCGCCGAGCTGATAACGGTGGCTTAGCTAAAGGTTCCCATTGCCAAGTTGGTCGTTTTTCTGTCTTAGATTTCAGTTTGGGTGGCGGCACGACAACGTCTCCCTTGATAGATGCACCACGTTGAAGTAACATAATTGCACAACTAAAATAAACAAGTATAGTTAAATACATTAATATTTTTATAATAAATGTTATTAAATTACTTTTCGTGGCTCCCTAAAATACTTAAACTGAGTGCAGTATTTCCGTTTGAATCTTTCGAATCCAAATTATTCATCCTCTGAGCCAAATGCATGCAGGAAATAGTAGACCCACGAAAAGCTGCACAATGCAAAGGCGTCTGCCCCGATCCGTCTGAACAATCGATATTGCTCTCTTTCATAGCATTAGTAAGCAAACTGACAATTTCTATTGGATCGATTTTAGACGAATCTGAGATCCTATACAACAAAATAGTTTAGCATAAACTCAAATTCAAAATGATTCGAAAACTTACTTTCCTATTTTGGTGAATGCGTAATGAAGTGGCAATCGGCCAAGACTGTCTTTAGCAAATACATCAGCTCCATTTTCGATCAAATAATCTTCGATTTCGACCGAATCGTCGATACTACCAGTGCAAACGTTTACCGCTAAATGTAAAGGCGTCCTACCATCTTTATTAGTCGAATTGATTTTCACACCGGCCTGAACTAATAACTGAACAACTTCGAGTGCCTCGGGTGCTAAAAAAAATTTATATCTCCTTAAGTATATTAAATACGCATTAAATGTGTATTAAAACCTACCAGATTTCAAACACACTGCGTAATGTAAAGGTGTATTTTGATTTTTTTGATCAGTAGCTGTCACATCTACTTGATGTTTAACCAAGAGTTTTATTATGGAAACTAATCCCAATCTATGCAAGTACGACAAAATTATTACAATAAAAATACTTGATAAAATACGAATAAACAAACTTTGCTGCTAAGACTATAGACGAAGCTCGACCATCATCTTCTTCGTCTTCCGAGAATAAATTTACATCAGCACCCGCATTAATCTGTAATTATTAAAACTGAAAATTAATGATACAGAATTAATGTCTAGTTTTACCAAAGCTTCTGCAGCTGCAGCTTGACCGCTTAGAATCGCCGTTATGAGAGGAGTGCGACCTCTATTATCTCGAATGTTTAACAACGGTTTATAATTTAGAACAAGTTGAAGAGTAGGCACGGGTGACTCGACTCCATTCGCCATTCCAGAAACCTCCTTAGCGCTTGCCAAAAAATGTAAGGCAGAGTATCCATCTATAAGTAATTTATGTTAATTAATATCTAAATTAAAATACATTCTAATCATCTCGTACCAATAGGTCTTGCTTTATCATCGCTACGTTTCTTAACAACCGCGTGAATTTCTGAATCAGCTTCTTCGATGAGCGCTTTTATCATATCCCGTAGTCTTGTTTGCTGTTTCTTTTCAGTCTGAAATGGCATAAATAATCGTAAATATTCTTAGTTAAAAGTCAACTACAACATACTGCGTGAAGGTATTTGCTGCAAGCAAGTAATAATGGAGTGAATCCATCGTAGCTATAAGTCTGTGCCATCTCGAGAAGAACTTCAACTGGTAATGACATAGCTGTGGGCTGAATTTTCGAAGCATTCTAAATATGACAAATAATTTTAATAAAAGCTAACAACTTAATCAAGGTTGAAAACACGTACTGGAGATCGTTTCAGATTAACCCATTCAACGTTGACCTTTCCACCTATGTGCAAATGGCTAATTTGATCAATAGAAACTGCAGGTGTGAACTCAATGATAACATTTTCACCAACGCACACCTTAAATTAAATAAAAGTAAATTAGATTAACTCAAATTGCTTATACGAATAGACATCCTTTACTTGAATTAAGTCTTTTTGTGCACAAATGCTGAGTTCGAAAGTGGCCTGTCCATCAATAGTCGAGCACACCGCTTCATCTAATTCTTCCTGGCTCCATTCACCATCAACTCGACTTGTTTTTGTAATCGATAGTTTTGTGTGACCTTCTTTCAACTGTACACCAAGCTGCACAATAGCATCGTCTTTATCCACATTTTCACCTTTAAGCAAGACCAATGTGAACCTAAAAAAAAAATAAAAAAAAACATTACAAAAACGAACGCTACGTAACCTTTAAATCAAATTCACCCTTCCGTAGATGATTCGCAAGCCGCTCGGATATTAATACTATCCGCAATTTTCAATCCTCCATTTAAACTTTGTAACAGTGGAAGCGCCTAAAAGTTATTTACGTATTTAGTTACAATTTTCAGGTATTACACTAAAGATCATTATAAATTACTGGTTTCGCAAGACTAAGTTCGATCACCTCCTCGTTGACAGGATTTTTGGGTTTTTTGCCGGGATCCTGTAATGAAATTAATATTAAAATATGTTAATTGCCAGTGATTTTAAATATCGTACGCACACTATCTTTAATAATGTGAATGAGTGAAGCAAGATCTGTTTCCCAAGCGTGTTCGACTAAATTGTGCAAAAGATTTTCGCCCGTATCATCGACTTCAGCCGTTACTTGACACCCATCTCGCAAAAGTAATTTCACTAATTGATTGTTTCCCTAATAAATTAAATTAAATTCAGAAATTAGTAATTGTGCAATGTCAACAAATAACAGGAATATTCACTTGTTCGATGGCTAGAGTCAATGCGGTTTCACCTCGCTCGTTGCGAACTGATGGATCGCAACCATATTCCAAGAGCAGCTTCGCAATTTCCAGACTAGCAGAAACTGCTTCGGGACAAACTTCAGAATCCTAAAACAAAGTCAAATTATAAAAACATTTCTCTTTTTGTAAACTGATTACTAGACTCACTCCTCTGTCACTGCGGCGAACCGAGTTTCTAGCTAGCCAGTGAAACTAAACAAATAAATAAAAAAATGGTAATTATCAAAATAAAAGTAATGCCAGAGATGTCATACCACTGTATTGCCTTGTGGATCGGTCATAAGACAATCGGCTTTCTGTCCTTCTAGCAAGTATTGAACTTGTTCGACTAAACACGGAGAGAGAGGACTAGAGACAGCCAACATCAACAGACTAACGCCTTTTTCGTCTTTAAAATTGATATCTACACCAGGCTGCTCTAATAAAAGATCCACTAATCCCATATGGCCTTTCAGAAATGCAACACCCAATGGTGATAACTAAAAATTGAAATATTGTATTTTCCACATTATCAGACAATAAATTCTTTTCTCGTTACCATCCAATCATTAGAAACGTTTGGTTTCGCCCCTGATTCCAGCAATAATTTCAGACAAAACCACCAACCGTAAGCTGCAGCGTAATGGATTAACGTATTGCCCGAGCTGTCTGTACTATTGGGATCGGATCCCAACCTTAACAAATGTGACGCAATATGAGCATGGCCATTAATAACTGCGTGAGTAAGTGCTGTCCTTTTAAATTTATCTGAAGAATTCACGATAATATGTCTTTTAACAAGTATCAACAAAATTCAAACAATCGATTTATACCTCTCGTTTCTACTTTGGCTCCGTTCTGAATTAAAATTTTCATAATTTCTAAATAACCTTTTTGACAAGAAAACATTAATGGTGTTAACTTTCCCTTTGTTGCATTGGTAGGTCGATCAATATCAGCTCCATATTTCAATAATATTCGAACAACATCCTATTAAAAAAAATACAAAAATTAAAATTCTAATATAATTCCCTTTAAGGTAACGTACACTTTGACCAGTGGAACAAGCCACGTGCAATGGTGTTAAACTCTGTTTGTTTATGCGATTCAATCCGCCAGCACCAAAATCCGTATTTGCATTGTTATCAATAGTTTTTCTGTCTGAAATATAAGCTCACATTAGTCCAGAGCTTAAAAAAAATAATAATTTTCCCCGAATTACCAATTTTAGCTCGCTTTAGTAATAGTTCCACATTGTGTACTCTCCCAGTTTCAGCTGCAACGTGCAAAACTGTGTTTCCATCGTTGTCAATCTCATCAGTTCTCACACCCCTTAACGGAATTATTTATTTTTAATGTTATTTTAAAAGTAACAAAAATCATTTTACTTCGATAAAAGAAAATCCAAAGGACCGGTTCCCTCGCACGCGACAGCATAATGAATTGGCCGCCGCATATTACCGTCGGTAATACTATATTCAGGATCAATGGTCAATAACGTACTCAAATATTTTGGATTGGGATTTACAGCCGCACAATGGATGGGAGTTAGCTGCAAATAAAGAAAATATTAGTAAATTAATTTTAAAACAATCAAAATTCACACTTACGCGACCAGTTGTAAAAGCTCGTTTTTTTACAGAAGCAGCTCGGCACGATGGAAGCTCTTGTTTGTCATATAATAAAACCTAAATACCAATAACAAAGTCAACGATTAAAAGAATTAAAAATAACCTAATAGATTAATATACTTCTTTATGTAAACTATTGAATCCAAAACCATCTAATTTCAACGCATCTTCAACCAACTGTCCCGCTAACTTCCGATGACCAAACCGAACAGCTTTATGAAAATTTGTAATTGCACTATCTTTCTACAATAATCAAAAAAAAGCATTAAAAACATTATTTTCATTTAGTTACAAAATCAGCTATACTAATCGTCGCGTTCGGTTTTTATCTTGACATAAAAAATTGGAGTAAGTCTCTAAAGTTGATTTCGAAATTCCATGTTCTAATGCATGTCCAATATAATCGTCTTCATGCAGTGTTACGTTTTCGTCCTAATTAAGAAATGAATAAGAAAAAACTATTGTAAAGATTCTCAGTTCCATTACCTTATTCAGCGCATTATTTCCTTCCCTGCTCCCTCGACTGATTGTAATATCGCGAACACCATGACCCAGAAATTGTCTTGTAAGCCTGTCAAAAACATTTAATTACACAGGTAAAAATAATATATTTGATTGTAACTCACTTTCCAGTTGTTTGCTGGATGAGAAATGAATCAGGTACTTTAACACGTTTCTTCGTTGGATTTAAAATCTCTTTTAGAATTAATTGGATGGCTTTGTGATTCTCTTGAATTAAGGCATAAACGAGAGCATCGAGTGGTTGATTCACGCTCCGAACCATCGTAACACTACACACATTAGCAGAGTCGGCAATTAAGGACTGTAACAAACGCATATCACGAGTAAGCACTGCTCGAACTGGCAGTTTACTGTAGGCAGATACAGAAACCACTGGAATGTTGGTACTAATAAAAAAAAATTAATTAAAACATAATCAATTTTTAAAAATAACGTTTTACTTTGATTCAAAAGTAGGATCTTTATTTAACACAGTCACTCGGTTATTTGGTTTGAGCTTTTCTTGCGGAGATGATTTGCCCCGACTGTGTCGCTCGACTTTCGGATCCTTCTTTGGAGTCAAGTCTTTTGGTTCCTCTGCAAAGAAATAATAAAACAAATGAAGTTAAATAACAAAAACAATATTGCAACTAACCTTTGATGAGTCGTGGTCTTAACCGTACGGGTGAGGATTTCATTTTAACTTTAGATATGAGCGCTTTCTTTTTCCTTTTAGACGAAACTGAATAATGCATTCAATTAAAATAATAAATTTCGGTCTGTTTTTTAATTAATATTTTTTATTTTAATATTTACTTGTGGCAGAACGGAGAACTCTTAATTGATTGTTGTTAATATTGCTAGTACTATTCTGCTTAACTTGTCGCCTCGCCGGTCGAATACCGTCGAACGACGTACTCGGTTTAGGAGAATTTACCGATTTGTTAATATTGTTTTCCAGACGATTCCGCTTCGGTGATGGGCTCTCGTCGTTAACCATGGAAACATCAACTGCGGCAACACCAGTTTAAAAAAAAAATAACAAAAAATAAAACTTTGTGCCCAGTGGGAATTACTTATACCACATTAAAAAAAATATTAATTTAGATAGGTACCTCCATCTTGCTCAATTTGATCCAACTCAGGTTCGTGAATACCATTTTCTAAATTTAAAGCACGCCGCAAGATATTCTCGGTACGTATAGTTTCTGACTTTGGTAAACAATACACGTTCCTATCCCTTCGTTCCATTTGCAAATTTGTAAGAACACATTCAAAGTCTAAAGAAAAAAGAAATAAAAAAATTCAATCCAAATAAACAATAAAAATAAAACATTACCAGTAAAATCGTAAAAATCTGGTGTGTATATATCTTCGTCTTTGCAATCGGTTCTCGATAACCAACGGATTTTAAACTTTCGGCTACTTTTATAAACATTCTGGGCTGCCTGGCACACAAAGAAACTTCCTATTTATGAAAAAAAAAAACAATTATTATTTCCATCGATAATTTCTTCTCTAAATTCAGTACAACAAACCGATTTCATTGCGCAGTGCTAAAAATTCTCCCTTATAAAAAATTGCAACTTTGTCTTCGGCCGCTTTAGAACCTTTCCCAATGGAGATATTTCCCAAGCCAGGAGACTGGAAGGGTTGATACTGTAATCGTTGTCGTTTACTCGAACGAGGTTGTTGTTGCGATGGGCTATTCGATCGTTTTTTAGCCTATATTTTATATTTCAAAAAAAAAAAATAATTGTGACTTAATTAAACTATTTTTCAAAAAATATAAATCCTCTCCAATCAATTTAATTCTTTTTAATTAATTCAGCGGCTACCAAACTTATTATAATACTTTAGAATAAAATATACCGTTTCACGCGAGCTTTTAATCACCATTTTTTTCATACCCTTAAAAGGTTATCTTACATTTCGAATGGAAATTTTATGTATTCTTTAAAAGAAAAAAAATTAAAACCCCTTGATTTATATTTTAATTACTACTAAAATTGCGATTTAATTTCGCAAGTATAAATTAATAAATGGTGTACTCTGTGGCTATCGTCCAATCTTTAAAAAGAAATTTTTTAAAATTCATTGTTTTTATTTTTTTTAAATTATTTAAAAGAAAACTGCATTTACTATCTGTGATTATACAATTTTTAAAAGCATTTTAAAAATATTTTATATCTTGTTTTGGTTAAACAAAACTATTGAATGCACTTTACAACATTCAATTACATTAAATGACTTGAATTCAAAAGTTTGATATTCGATCGAGTTACTTAAACAAATTGCTATTTATACCAAAAATTATTTAAAAAAATATTAATTGTTTACATGTTTTTTCGAAGTTTAATGAGTTAAAAAAAATTACCACTTTTTCGGGCGTTAAAGGTGAAGAGGCTGCAGCAGCTGTAGCAGTCCTCGTACTCCTCTTGGATTTCGGCATGTCGACTATAAGCCCTTCAATATTCGACTCTTTGTCCTCAATGTGATTGGAATGACCGTTACTTTGACTTGTTTTTGTACCATCAACTTCCATCATCGTACCCACATATAAACGACACCAAAATCTACATCAAAACAACAAATTCAACAAATTAAAAAAAATATTTTTAAAACAAAAAAAGACTTAATAAAATATATAAATAAATAAATAAATAAATAAAATGTTTACAGACCAAGTTTTGGTGCCATTTTTATTAGCCCAAGTCTGTAAGAAATTAAGGCACATTTCAGTTGGTTTCTATTAAGAATCAAATGTTAAACTTAAGCCTAATTACTTAAAACTATAAAGCAAAAAAAAAAAAAAAAATCTTTTAAAAAACATTAATCAAACAACTTTAATTCAGTCATTGACACTAAAAAATAAAAAGAGATTTCCTAACCACACCTGACAATTCTTTATAATTTTATAATTCATTAAAATAATTTTTCCAAAGAAAAAAAAAAAAAAAAAATGTGGATCAAAATTGCATTTTACATTCCGGTATTTGACGGAAATTCCAAACAACTGGAATCCCTAACGAGAAACAACCGAAAAGTACTTACACAACATAAAAAAAAAATTGTTAAATATTAAATTCATTCCATTTTTCCTTCATTTTTATATCAATTTTAAGGAAGAAAAAATTTATTTAAAAATTTAACTCCAACTCCATGCATAATTTCTCTCATTCCTAAGCTCACTTAAATCAATACCGTTGCCAGCAAAGCGAGCAAATGTCATTTTAGAACAATAAACAGTTTAAACATTCAGCTTTATTTTGAGCCGAAAAAAATATCGAAACTTTTCTTCTTTGCTCAAAACTCGACTAAAATTAATAAATAAACATTCGCAATCGACAGTATAAAATATCGCCTTTCGTCTCTTTCCATATTTCCATTCCATAAATATATTTCCTCGTTAAAGGACATTTTTAGTAATGTTAATATTACGTTATTTAGCTGAAACTAGCAATGAAAGCGAGCCTCATTCAACGATAGAAACTCTCAATGCATTAATATAACAACGGATACATTCGAATGGCATCATCAACGTTTGACTAATTTCGCTATTGCTAATACCTACTGTCAATAAATAGCTAATCAATAGTTAGATCTTGTGTTTCCGCCTCGCTTATGGGACTTAGTTGATAGTTAGGCTTATATCATTTACAGTTTACGGTAATTCTCGTATCGTCACTTACGGAAATTCGTAGCACATAATCAATTTGAGGCTAATTAAATAGTGAATGGTTATTGTTCGACCGGTGGGTTATTTATATAAACCAAATGCGGATATTAACAAAACGGTTTCCTAGCAAAAAATTGATATTTTTATATCTACTCATTTCAATGTTGTTGCCAATGGGATCATTAAATTGGGTTCGTATTACAAATAAATTAAATGTTTAAGGCGACTTCGAGAGTTGACTTACCACTGGTCGGCTGATTTTATTTGTGTTTTCGGTGAACTTAACACGTTCTTTGTGCTGAAATAATTAGAAAATTCATCCACAGACCACCAATTCATTCACAGTAGATCACTAACGCCACCATCATGGATTTTTGGAGGCGGGGAAGCTCTTCCATCTTTCCTCCACGCGTGTACTTTTAACTAAGAAAAATTAGTACGTTAATAAAATTTATTTTATTAATTTCTTTTTAATATAAATTAATCGTAATGTTAATTTTTTTATTAAGTTTCCGTAAATATAGGAAATATCCAAGTTTTGTAAAATTGTTAGCGAGTAAAAGAGGGGGGTTACGGAAATGCTGGAACTGCCACTGTTTTTACGCCATCTTTTGCCGCTATTAACAATTAATCGAAAACTCTCACTTCGAACGAGACGAATCGAATTTCACGAACATAACACCATTTAAAATAGAAACAAATTTATTTACACATCTCCAGCATCCAACTTACAAAAATTAAAACATATTTAAACAAAAAAATAAAAATAAAATTAACTTTTACATCGTTTTCAATTTTGAATGAAAAAAAAAAATAATAAAAAGAAAAATATTTTCCTTAATTCGGAGCACATTCGACATCTTCAGCAACTTCACTCTGAGGCGTGCTCTCTCGAATTATTTTGGTGTAAGATTCCAAATAACGTTTCTCAAGTTCTTTAGTCTTGTTCTTACTGAAATCCAATTCGTTATTAACCGACTGCAAACGTTCGGAGGCCGCGATACTTCCATATTCGCAATCCGCGTGATACGCAGTTTCGGCCGCTGCGCTCATAAGTTGAGTTACAGATTGCAAAAATATTTCCATTTCCTATACAAACAAATACAAAAATTAACAAATAAAAACATTTTTATCAATTAATTCAAAATCGACATTGAGCTTCTTCTTAATGGTTTCAGACTCTGAACGAAGAGCGATGATTTGATCCCACAGATTTTCATCTTCCTCGTTTTGGCCAATGGCTTCGCTATGAAATTCCATTAGTTTAATTAATTTTCTCAATTCCTAAAACAAAAATTCATTTCAACATCATCTAAATTTTATTTTGCTATTTTTTAAAATACTTCTCTGTATTTTTTTTCGTTTTCGAGGATGGCCACTGCGGTTTGCGTAAGTACAGTCGTGGCAGCATCGACGGTGTGAGTTGCGGCTTGTTTAATAAGGAAACTGTAGGTCAGTCTATCGGGATCAGCCGACTAGAAAATAATAAATTAAAATTAAAATTATTTTGAGTGGACTGAGTGACCAGAGACTTACAGTCAAATTCAGTTTAGCTACCGGCTTTTCTCCTTCGTTCGTTAAACTTTGCTTAGCGAAAACAATTCCAGCGATTAAAGTTGCATTTCTAATCTTGAAGTTGTTTACTTGGTTCGCAAGACTAGTTAAAATCAAATTGAAAATTAATTAGAGATAAATGGAACAAAATCGAATGCAATTTTGATCGACTGTTGTAGTACATTGAAATTTTAGTTTTTTCGTTAAGGAATCGTGAAACTTGCACAAACGGTTTAATATAAGCAGACCACCGTTTAAAACTTTGAAAACAGATCGGTGCCATTACTCGAAACTTGTAGAAGCAGACGATGCAAAGATTTTTTTTTTATGTATTTAATTCGAATTCCTGATTAAAGAATGTTTTAATATTTTGAATTTTTTTTTTCCGATTGGTTTTTTTTTTTTTGAAAGGTCTGCGTGTGTTAACGTACTATTTAAATTTTCTCCCAGAACGCTTTATCAATCTAAATCGTTAATTCAATACGAAATAACGGGTTATTTAGCTAGAAAACGTTCTTCACATCACGAACGTATCCACCATATTGTACAGTAAACAACAACGACCGAACCGATCACGACCAGAATGAATTTTTGGTTGCGAATGCGACGTGCGGGGATAAGAAATGTCGTGTCGTGACATCGGTTGTTAAATTTCGAAAACACGAGAATGAAAATTGTTATACAAAGGGTTGTTAAAGCTAATGTATCTGGTATTATTTAAAATATATTACTCGTAGATTTTAAAATTTCTAATTACGTAATTTTATTTCCAGTAAACGACCAAGTAATTAGTTCGATAGGTAAAGGTTTATGCGTTTTGGTGGGAATTTCAAGACACGACGTCGCTAAAAATGCAGATTACATGTAACAAGATATATACATTGAATTTTATTAAAGTTAAAAATAACAATAAAACTCGAATTGTTTTTTAATAGAGTTAAAAAGCTTCTTAATATTCGACTGTTTGAAGATGAGAGTGGTAAAAGATGGGCTCAAAGTGTCAGAGACAAGAAATACGAAATTCTGTGCGTTAGTCAAGTAAATAATATTAATTTTGAATTGGGATAAGATGATTAATAATTGTTGATTTTCGTTTTCAGTTTACTTTATACAGCACGTTGAAAGGAAATAAACCGGATTTTCATTTATCAATGGAAACTGAAAAATCCAAGATGTTTTATTCAGAGTTTATAGAAAAATTAAAGGCTGCTTACGAGCCCGATTTAGTTAAAGGTAACGGTAAAAACGAGCATAATTTTAATTTAAAGATTTATAGAAAGTTTCTTTTAAAATTTTATTAAGATGGAAGGTTCGGAGCTATGATGCAAGTAAACATTCAAAACGACGGACCAGTGACGATTAATTTGGAATATGGTGGACAGCAGGTATTTATTGCATTTATTGTGTTTTAAACACAATAATATTATTTATTTTATCGTTTTAGGAAACCGATGAAGTAAATTCTTAATAATAAAAAATAGGAAAAATAAATTGTTAAAAAATTATTTGTTCAAATGAATTAATAACTGGGAAATTTTCTTTATCTGTTGTCGTTAAAGAATTATTTCCAGGTCGAACTACTAAAATTGCATCCATACCACTTTGTTTGGCAGCTTCGGCTTCTAAAAAGAGATATA
>JAQFZU010001411.1:0-13615 GCA_034696185.1 Henia vesuviana | reverse complement strand
TAAAAAAACGAAATTATAAATACGAAATATTTTTTAATATTTCGTATTTTCAAGTCATTTCGTATTTTTTTAATTTTCGTACGGAAAATCGCAAAGTGTTTATTGAAAAAAACAATTTATAACCATTGTTTTTTTAAACTCACAAGAGAACAGGTCAAATAAGATAATAGCTGATTTCTCTGAAATTGATGTCAAACAATTCTTTATTGGCATCAAAACTATGTCTTTTAAACTATAGGGACTGGAGTTCTTAATAGAAATCAATTAAAGAATGTTAGTGTATATTGAATGAGTGTTAATGTATATTGGATGTAATATTGAGAATATTGCTTAATGGTGTAAAATATTGAAAGATATTGATAAATATCAATGATTACTGGAAGATAGAAAAGAATATTAATAAATATCAAGAATATTGGAAGATATCTAAGAATATCAGAAGATCTACAGAATGTCAAAAGATATCCAAGAATATCATATGTTATCCTAGAATATCAAAAACTATTGGAAGATATTGTGTAATAGTTAAGAAGTAGTAAATATGATGTCTCATGAATGTTTTGGTGCATAAAGCCTTATGGATTATTTTAAATTTTTGTCAAATATCTGATTTCAATTTCAGCCTTCACCATGATTGGGCAGCGAGTCTTTTGGTCTA
The DNA here is from genome assembly GCA_034696185.1 of Henia vesuviana. Lineage (NCBI taxonomy): Eukaryota > Metazoa > Arthropoda > Chilopoda > Geophilomorpha > Dignathodontidae > Henia > Henia vesuviana. The sequence continues at coordinate 12,957 of JAQFZU010001411.1, read as the reverse complement.
CATAACTAATTTATTATTTTTATATTTGGAATTTTGGACCTTTTGGTCCTGTGTTTTAAAGTGTGAGTCTCTTGGTTCTTGAAAATATTTTCCTAATTTCAAAAAAGGTGATCATCCTTTTAGGCCACTGTACTAGGCCAAAAAATATTTAAACCCAGAATAAAAAACTTTCTACAATTTACCTATTTCATCAGTTTTTGGATAAAATAAACAAAACTGTTTTTTTTTTGCTTTGCGTTACTTGTTTTTTAAAATATAACTGGATGTTGTGTTAGGGAAGAAATTTTTGAGGGTTTTAAAAATATGAATTTTTTTTTACTGGACTGAGGGGACTTATTTTGCATGAGATAATGATAATGTAGTAAAAAGGAGTATATGGTTTGTAAATTTTATATTGTACAAATAGAATTAATGGTGATGGATTAGTATAACATTTTTGATGAGAAAACCAGAAAAGGAGGATTTCTGTTTTTATTGATAAAATGTGTTTAGGTTTGTTAAAAATAAAGTTTGTTGCATTTCTGGTAATGATGAGTAAGCAAGACTATTTTCGGGACTCTGCTCAGTAGATGTACTGCAACAATTTGTGACTCGAATCACAGTAATTATTATCCTTCAGTCTACTTCAGATGAAAATTTAATATTACTTTTTACAAAATTTTCTTTATTGAATCATAGCTATTTTTTAGGTTTATTGCTGTACATTCTAAACCATATAAGCCAAGAAACAAACATCTAGCTCAGTTATCAGGTTTTTTTGTTTTTTCTTTATCCTCTCACTGTAGTAAGCACTAACTTTCCAGAGACAATATTTATTTTGGCAATTAAATAAAATTGGGAATGAATGTTTTTTTCTATTGGCATAACTAAAGTAACTAATTCATAAGAATATGAATTGGGTTTTAGGCTCAGACTAGAATAAATAAGATTAGATTTCCATTCAGGGTCTACATCTCAACTTGGAACATTTTTTTGGTGATATAAGGACTGTTGGCTGAACTATTAGTACTAACAGGCAATCCAAAGTTAGAATATTGAAGAGATTATGTTCAAGAAAATAAACTGATTCTATTTCGTAGTTAATTAAAATGTAAAACTGTGTGATACTATAAAAATAAAAGCAAATACCACATTATAATCTATATTATTCTTTAAAAAAAGGTTATTTACACAATGAGAGATATTCAAATTTAAATTTGAATTTGAAAGTAAAGGGTTAAACTAACAAATAGGAAAGTTATTGATTTAGCGACAGTATTGGGTTTGTTTCTAGGAGTGGTTATATCAACACCTTAAAAACAAATTCACTTTCTCTTAAATTACCTTATCAAATACCATATAAAAATCGAGTTCTTTATAGGCTCTCAATATAGTGTATAAAGTTTCTTATTTTTTTCTCTAACTTTTCATATGCTAGACAAGCAAAGGGCTCATTAAAAGCTTATCAGAGATTATACAAGCCATCTCTTACTGCTGCTTCAGATCAGCCTATTATCATTGGCTATCTTATCTATTGGTCAAATAATATATTTTTTATTCTAAACCATCTCTTAACAGCCACCTTTTTCTAGAATCTATTGAGAACTCCAAAAAGTTATTTTCTATTAATTTTGATCAAGTCAGGCTAAATTAAACTGCATTATACACTTCTCAATAATTAGGGTTTCACTTTCCTCCATTTTTTCTACCTATTCTTGGTTCTTTTTTTCTTCAGTCTTTTTTAATTGGTCTGATATCATCTATTAGCTGGCTTTTTTTCCCTTCATACAAATACAACAGACATTTGCATTGAGTCATGGAAATTTGATGCACAATATAAAGATTTGCTAAGAGGGAATGTTTTTTGTTGAATGTCTAATCTTATACCAAATTTTTTTTATTTTTACTTTAAGCATGCATTAAAAACTGGAATAATTTTCTCTCTTTTTTTTGTTTTCTACAGATAAGCACATAATAAGTGATACGTAGTCTGTAACCAAAACTGGATTTGTGATTTGTTGTTAATGAAAGCATTCTAATAAATGAGAACTGAAAAGAGAATGCATTCAAAAGCAAAATAAAAATAGATTTTTACATCTAAAATAAATTGCAAAAGTATGAATTTTGTTTATTATATTTTAAACTTAACTTGTACTTTGAAATTTTTAGCTTTAATTTATCAAGAAATCAGTATATTGAGACTTCAGGAATGATTTTTAATTTGGATAAATAATAATTTCTTTCATTTCCATGGTTTTGATAGTTATGATTTTTGTCATTTATTATAATTTTATTTTTATTACATATTACATACAATTTTAAATAAAATATGTATCAAATTTTACTCTTATGCTATGCCTCTTTTGGCTGAATACTTCTAGAAAATTTTTTGACAAACAAAAGTTCCAGCAAAATAATTTTCCTGGAACATTTTATTGAAAATACCAGTGGTTCCAGTATTGACTAATTTTTACAGGAAATTTCAATGCATTGGAGAGAGTTATAAACACACCAATTCGTTTTTTTACCTTCAACTCTGCCTGCACATTGTCACTGGCCCATTATTGAATGCGTTTCTGCTGTACCCCAGCGACTGTACTTGGTGATTGTCACTTTTTTCTTACGCCCACCTCAATCGTTGTGTTGGCCATTTTAAATCCTATCAAAATATTTTTGGTTTCTAGTCACGTGACTGAAAGTTTTAGAACTTTAACCTATCAATTAATCTTTTTGAAGATTTGTGGGAACAATCACTCTTGTAGAAGATTTTGGTAATGGAGTCAGATTTTTTCTTGGATTTTATTTTCTGAAATTTTATTTTTCAGAATATTTTAGCTAGTGGAGGTGTAGCATCAGATTTTAAAATTAAGAGTTTTACTTTGGATAAATAAATGTTACTTAATACTAATGTTAATAAATTTATGTATTTAGTCAAACCATTTGGCTTTCTACATCACCAACTGAACCACTGACTCATTGGTATCAGGTCCGATGTCTTCTTGAAACACCCATTTTTGTAAAAGAAGGACAACTACTTACAGGAAAGGTTACTCTTCTTGCAAATAAAAGGTAGACTGTAATTTTATTATTTAACTCTAATTTGAAAATCATATAGTTATTGTTATAAATACTTTCTTTGTAAGAATCAGAATTTTTGTGATTTTGTATCTGGGTTTTCATTTCTTAGAAATTAACAGTTTTTGTCAGGACTAAAATTGGCAATAACTAAACCAGATTTTGTCTGTTACTATTGGTCATTTATAAAAATAAATTTTTAATTAATAGAAAAACTTAGGTATGGAATGGCGAGGTTCGATGCAACTGAACAAGCAATGATACCAGAGAAAAGGAGTTGTGTTTAGGCTATATGGTTAGTTTGAGCCTTCTTTCTCTGGTATTTGATAAAATAGTGTTAATTGATGCCGCATTGCTTTAAGTGTAAGCCACTTGTGAATAGGTCCAAAGTGGTCGTAAAAGCAAAGATGTCATTTCGGCTTAAAACTGCAGCCACTAAAAGAATAAAATTGCATAACTAAGATCAAAAGCACAACAGATACTAAAAGCTACAGTAGTTAATTTAATATTTGTATGCTACCCAACAAAATGTCCTAAAAAGCATGTGCAGAACATTAAAACATGAAAAATGAGGCTAAAATGAAGGTATCTGGACTGATTTGGAATTTTATCACAGATACCTGCAAAATTGATGTGGAGGAATTATCTTATGACATACTAAATGTGAAAAACACAAAAGAGATTTGTTATAAGGTTTTGCAGTAAAAATTTTGTTCCATTTGGGATTTGGAGTTTTTAAGATTATGGGTAGCACCAGTAAGAACCCTCATGTCCCCGAAGTTGGAATTGATGGGGGCTATTCACTTCACACAATTGATTGACCCTTTCTCAATCAAGAATCCTTCTTTAACAATTATGGAAAGAGAACATTGAATGGGACGAGGTAATGAATTAAGAACAGTCATCACAAAGGAAGGAGTTTTATAACCAAATTCTAGAATTGGAATGGCTCTCCATCTCTCAAACCATTTGACAATGAGAAATAAGAAGCTGTTAGCAAAACCCATCTTTTCTGAGATGCGAGTTCTATAGCATAGGGAGGGGTGGGTAGCTTACTTATGAGTAACAAATCAAGCAGCATTTTTATTTTCCTCCTGTTTTTAAGATATTGGGTGGCTCCAGTGGGTGGCTCCGGTAAGAATCCTCGTGCTTTCAAAGTTGAAACCCACAAATGATTGACACTTTAAAAGAGGTAACCTAATTTGACTAAATCTTTTGTTAAATGGATTCCCAGATTGATCTTCACTGGATGAAAAGAAACAATAAACGATTTCCAACTTTCATTCATAATTGGATAATTGGGCAATCGAAATACCAACCAAGATTAGTGGCATTTTAGATTTTGTACCATTTCGGATTTGTGGTTTTTAAGATTATGGGTAGCACCAGTAAGAATCCTCATGTCCTCGAAGTTAGAATTGATAGAGAATTGTCTGCAGAATTGTCATAGAGTGGACAATTCTGCAGATTATCTAACAAGAGGAACCTGTGTAAAGGAATTGAAAGATAATCTGTGAGGGAATTTGGTTGTCACAATAAAGAAAATTATGACCAACAATTAAATTGGAGGCATTTGATTAGATAATTGAACCAGTCCAGGTTTGTATCAGAAATGCTACCAGACCTTTTACTGATCCTTTAAAATTTAGCTATTTATCTAAACTGCAATGAATGACTGATTGGGTGTTTTGATTTAGGAGTGTATTCATCGCAAATTATGTAAAATATCAAAGTTACAGGAAACTTATCATTGGAGGAATTAAATGAAACAATACTGCAGAATGATACTGGTTTGGCTACCTTAAATTAACATATTTTACAATCAAAATGACCGCAGTTTTGAATAGTCAAAAAATCCCAATCATCTGAGCCCCAGGGTCAAAATCTTATTGCTGACAACAAGGATTGTTGCGGATTTTGACATGACCACGATTTTTAACTATAAGATAATGCAATTCAGCAAATTGTACTTTTTCAGAACACATGGCTATTGATCATTGCATGTCGTTGCAGAGGTCATCATGGTTGAGTGACCTAAACTTAGTAAATTTAAAGGTTATTTCTTTGTTCCAAGAGCACAAGTTGCAATAAAGGGTATCCTATCCCAGTGTGTAATATACAAGCGTGTACAGGGCAAATTGGCAATGGAAATTCCAAGCCATTTATCCATGAATTGACTTGTTGAGGCTTCTTCCTTTCAGATGACTGGTGTAGACTTTGCTACCCCTCTATATTTAAAGGACAAACCCAATGTCTATATTGCTCTTTTTACCTGCGAAGTTTATCAAGCAATCCATTTCAAACTGGTCTTGGATTTGTCAATCGAAATGTTTCACTTGCCAGTGATTTGTTGCAAAGTATGGAATACTGAAAGTTATCTATAGTGACATTGCAAAAACATTTAAAAGAACTGATATAGAGCTTCAGATTTCAAACAAGCGGTTTAATTATGAGCACTTCCAATTGGTTGCCATAGATGCCAAAATTAATTAGAAATTTATAATAGAGGCTGCACCATGGTAGGAAGGATTTTGGAAAGATTGGTTGCTGATGTGAAAGAAAATCCAAAAAGAGAATTCTTGGTCTGTCCATTCTTGATTTTGTATCACTGTCAACAATCTTAAAATAGTAAGAAGCCATAGTGATCTCAATATCAATAACTTACAACTACAACTACTGGACAGAACCCAAACTTTTTATGCCATCACATTTGCTTATATGGAAACACATCTTAAATTGTCAGAGTCCGTGCGCAGCAGTGAAAAATAAATTCATTGGAAATTAACCTAACCAAAAAGTGGAAGTTTGACCTGGATCTAATGTGAGATTTATGGGTGCGATGGAAACGAGAATATCTCACAAAGCTTTGAGTTCAGAGATCTCGAGAACAAGGACAACATCAAAGTATATGCCGTCATTATTGAAGACTTCAATCAACCAAGACTAATGTGGAAGATGCATGAAGTCAAAAATGGTTGGTCATAACGTAAGAGTTAGATCATGTGAATTGACCTTTCTCAATGGAAGTTGACTGCATCATCCTATTCAAAGACTGTGCAATTTAGAAGTTTGAAGATGAATGACTAAATTGGGGCCATCTTGGGAGAGTTTGGAATTTATATAAAATTTTGCATATAAGTTTGTTCAGAATTATTATATTTACTAAGAGATGTCATTAACATTTGTGTTCCAATTATGTTACTTGAGAATTGTAGTTATTGTTTGATTGAGTTATGTGTTTACAATTATATTAATCACAAATTTACATTAATACAGGTTGAACCTCGATATAACGAACTCGAAGGGATCCTAAAAATATGTTCGTTAAATCAAGTGTTCGCTATATTCGGTGTAGCGAACTATTTCTTTAAATTGAACTAATAAGTAAAAATTGTAAATTATCTGATATAGCGAACTATTTCGTTATATCGAATTGATGTGAAAAAAATTTAAATTATTTGATATAGCAAATTATTTTGTTGTATCGATTTAATGGGAGAAAATTTCAAATCACTTGTAGTGTTCAATGTTTAAAAAATAAATTGCAAATCGTAAATAAAACTTCTTGTGTACTTATTTTGGATTGGGGCAGTTTTTTTTTAATAATAAATGAGTCTTAAATCGAGGTATCCTTGACTTTTGTTTTGTAAAATGTGTTCGCTATAAGCGATAATTCGTTAAATCGGAATTCGTTATATCCGATTTTTTTAAAGATTAAGATTATGGAAAACCAACCAACAAACAACAAATTGTTTGTTGTATTAAACAATTTGCAATATGCGAGTTCGCTGTATTGAGGTTTGATCTGTAATAGATTAATATCCATTTGGATAATTGTAGATCATTTTAATTGTATTTACTAACACATATTTAGATATATGTAAATATTGTATACATGTATTTAAATTTTATATTTATTAAGAATTTATTACTTCATTGATCATGTGTATAGATAATTTAATTGTTTTTGGATTTACAATGTATTTATTGTGTAATTATTATTTATATTATTGATTTGCTTTTTATGGATATAATATGTAATTACATATTTATTCTTTTTAACATCTTGATTGACAAGTTTAATTCAATTACTGTTGGTCACGCCGGTATACAACTACATTCATCACCAGTGATTTAAGTGATCACCACTTTCAATAATAAATAAATTGCTTACAAGACCTTACTGTGATATTTTGCTATCAGGTGCATTTTAAAGATTTGTTGCCTACTAAAATAAAAAATGTTTTTATCTTAATTTTTTTGAAAAATAAGTCATGTTTTTAAAGATTAACTTCTTATTTCTAATAATTAGAGTTTTATTATAGGCATAAGGGGCACCTATTAAAGAAAATGAAATTATTAAAGATAAAAAGGGAACAGGCACCTACAGGCACCTAGTGAAATCCCTCTCTTGCACCATACAACGGCCCTGATTGCTTATACAGACTGTCGGTGTCTGTGGTTAACCTGCTTACATCCTGACCTGAATGTCGCAGATTCATTTTCTGCAGATAGTTGGTAATTTTTTATCAAATATTATTTTTATCTTTTCTTTAGTTAAGATACCTAAAGCTAGTTGACATCCTGGGTCAGAGGGGGGATTTGTAAGGCAACAACTCGTGCCTCTCACCAATGTTTTGGCGCAAGTGTGAACCAACTCATGTGCAACTTGGATCTCATCAGACAAACAGCTAAAAACTGTTACCATTATTTTTAAGTTGACAGTTGTTTTTCTCACTTTGGGAAAGGTGAGCTCTTATCAAATAGTCAAGATCAATACTAGTATTGATTTTGACATACAAGGCTATATTTCATGATTTTGAAACTTCTAGTAAGTAAGAAAATTTTACTTTGATTCGCTATTCTCGAGATCGACAGAGTGAATTGGCAAGTAAGCACACCCTTCACTTTAATCTCGGTGTAGTTTGTTTCTGACTAGAAACAATTTTTAGTAATGTGTTTAAAGTTTGGTTAAGTCACAAAAGTCTACCGGCATCGTAGTCATGAACCTGCGGCTGATTCCATCCACCGAGAGAGAAGCGAGATCAATGAGCGAGCGTCGAGCAAGTGCACTTTCTGTGGTTCCAGCTAGAATCATCAGTGAAGTGTGAAGGACTGTCTATTGACTGTTTTTATTTAGTGATTAATTCAGTGTAATCGTGTTTTTATTAATTTTCTGGAATTGTTCGAGTGGAGCGAACACATCTGTTTGATTAGTCATTTCTGATCAAATAGCGTGCGACTGTTGCCATCTTGATCGTAAATCATATTTATCTGTATTAGAGTTATTTCTTAGTTGTACGTTTATTTATAATAATCATTAGCTGCATTCAATTATATGTTTTTTATGTTTATTTCTTGTTTTTTAAAAAGATTTTTCCATAGGTGAAAATGATTCTAAATGATAATTCTTTGTTTTTGATAAACAAGATAAATGAATAAAACAAATGATTGAATGCAATCAGTAAAGGTTTTATTCTTAGGTATTTCTTATTTATGTATTTTAAATGCTAATTATATTGGTCGTTGTACAATTCGTGCAATTACAAATTACTCAATTGTTAATCATGCCTATTTTTCTACCAATAGTACTTTTATTGAATAATATTTTTACATTTGTTTTATATAATTATTCAGAGTAATATTTCTATGAGTTAAACAAATTCTCTCTTTTATATTTACTTACTTAATTAGTTTTAGTGTTTGAGCACAAGTTTGCATTCTGAATAAAATGTGTTTATTTTGTTGTAAATTACACACAGTCTTTATTTTGAATTGAGTTATCCCAAGATTACGCATAGCAATTATATTCTTTAGTGGTGATTTATCTTAAGTCAACAGTAAATTATTGCAAGACTTGACAAGTTTTAAGTTTTTCAAATTGAAAAATGGTTTTAACTTTTTTAATTTTTATTTCTATGGCAAAGTTCGAAAAATTATCTTTTATTATTGTGGCTTACAGTTTAAATATTTAATAGGTTTTGCAAAAATTAACATCTATCAATTGCAAAGTTTTTATTTTAGCAAATTAATGTACTTAGCTAACATCAGACTTGGGTAGGAACATATTACAAGTAACGCTTTACCTGTCATGTGCCATTTTTTTGGTAACATCTAGGTAACGAGTTACTTATAAAATTATGTAATTGTAATGCGTAAAAAGTAATTTTTACATGTAACTAATGATTTTTTGTCAATTTTTAATTAATTTTAAATTTTAATTAAGTGTATACTGAATTCAAGAAGTAATTTTTAATGTAACGAGTTACAATTAAAATTTTATTGTAACTGCAATGAGTTACATTTAAAGAAATGTAATTTTATTGGTAATCAACATTTATTAAATTGTAATTGTACTGGTAATGAATTACAAAAAAATAGTAAGTTACCCAAGTCTGGCAGTCATGAGACTATCCTCTATAAGACATATTACAAAATAAAATTACCAGTTTAGATCATTTTTTGATATACAAATACTTTTATCAACTACAATTTCTTGGCTAAGATTAAAAATATAAAGTATGGAAAAGGTATTATTTAAAATTATGATTGTTTTAAAATTACACATATGATTTCAGAACATTTAGAAAGGATTTCTCAATCGGCAACTAAAGAAACTTAATATTTTAGTGAACGAAAAAATTTTAGAGAATGCTGTTAAGTGTAAATTTCTTATTTATGAATATTTAATAATATTAAATACCTTATTATATTTATTTTTATACCTAAGTGTATTGCCAGTTTAATTACCAAACAACATTATTCTGGTAAAACATTCTATTGTTTTTTACTAAGCATTAGTAAAATGCTTAGTCAGCTCAACTCAACATCTATATAAAGTAACAAAAAACAATATTAGATATTGTAGCCATGTTTCTAGGGTGTATTCGTAAACTGTTGCCAGGAAAATCTCGATGCCGACTCTGGTTTTTAGTGGTGTGGTGATTGCCGAATGATCTCCGGCCACTCGAAGTATGTTGTTTTCTACTTGTTGTGCTATTCACAGTCCGCTCGCACCCTCTATTGTTGAATTTATAGAACCGCACATGCGCACTGAGGAAATTTTTCTGATGTCAGTTTTGGCACCAAAACGCATAACCGTCACTCTTTCTACATCCCAAGCTTGATAGAATAATAAGGTTGGGCCACTTCAAGTTAGCAGTGGCGCGGCGAACTAATTGTGACGTCAAGGGCGAACCCAGAGAAGTGTCAGATATGAATTTGACTTTGGAATTAATAAAAGCAAGCTTAATGAAATGGTTGGCTGCTCAGTTTTTGGGTGTAAAAATAATTGAAAAACTGCAAAAAAAGATCAAATTGCCTTTTTCTGATTCCCATCTAATAAAAATATCTGTAAACAATGGCAAAATTTTTGCAATCAAAAAGATAAATTTAATACAGCCACAAGTCAAATTTGCTCCAGCCAGTTTGCAGATGAAGATATCGAAAATTTAATGGCCTGGAGGATTGGAAAGTTTGTGCCAATTTTAAAGAAAGATGCCATTCCAAAATCCAAAATTGCAACAAACCCTGAAAGAGCATCTAGACTTCAAAAGTGCAATGACAATAATGAAAACAGTTAGTAAATTTTTAAAATAATCTTTATTTAATGTAAAAAATACTTACATAAATACAGAATGATAACAATATTATCAGTGCTAACAATCCTTGGACTGTCACCATGGTTTTGAATTTTAGCTAATAAACAATTTTCTTTGTACGAATAAATCTACGTGTGAACAAATTCTTTTTTCACTGCCAAATTCAACAGGTTACGGGCCCTTAAATAGAACCGTTAATAAAATAAGGAAAATGCGCTTGGACAATCCATACCACAACTGATATCTATTATATATAAAAATGACTTTATTATCATAAATGAAGAGGAATTGTTTCTTTTCAACTTATAATTATCCAACCCTAACAAGTTGGAATATAAAAAAAGTGATTTTCGTGCCCAACAGCCAAGAATCATTGAGTGATTAGTTCAAAAGTGGTAATTTGAAATTAAGAACACAAATGCAATTCAAGATGGCCAATATAGCTGATTCTTCCATTATGGCAGTAACTTATACTTCTCTTGTCACTTTGGAAAAGTTGAACGATTATAATTATTATTGGTGGCAACTTCGTCTGAAAGCATGGTTAGAAGCCAAAGATATTATGGATGTGATTGAAACTAATCCACCTGATGCTGTATCATATAAAACAACTGATGAATTCACAATTGCTCAAAAACAATGGAAATTGAAAGATCGCCAGGCATATAATGCTGTTTTATCAACTTTGTCATAAGGTCAAGTAAAGTGGGTAGTAAATACTACTACTGCTAAAGAAGCTTGGCAAGTTTTACAAACTCAGCATCAGGGCCAAATAATAGAAGTCAAGTTGAGACTTCGAGAGGAATTAATTATATTAAAAATGAAAACTTAGGAAAATATTTTTAAATATCTGGACAAAGCTCAAAGGATAATTTTACAGCTAAAATCATTGGGAGATGATATTCAAATGCCAGAACAGTGTATGTATATTTTGCATGGTTTGCCAGAAAAATTTGAGAGTATCGTTCGTGAATGCAAATTAATTGGTTTGGATACATTGTCTATTGCTAATATACATGCATTACTTGCTAAAGAGACTTCTACTGAAATTGAAGATTCTCCTGATATTGTTAATCAGAATTATGCATATCAAGCGTGCTCTCGTCGTGGTCAAGGATTTAGATCCTCGAAGATTCCAGCAGTCACAAAATAGACCTCTGTTTAGAGGACCTAATAACCCTAGGCAAGTTGTAGGTCTGTGTTATACATGTGGATGCTTTGGACACATTGCAAGAAATTGTAAAAAGCAATGTTTTATCAACATCAGCTATAAAAGATGAAAGTGATGATTTTATGGCACCTTCATTTGTCGTTCCAAGAGTTTCTTTTTATGAGAAAAATATTCAGCGACCGGTGGTTAATAAACATGGTAATTGTAAACCTAATATAGTGTTTTATGCTGAGTGTTTATTACCAGAACAAAGTGTAGAAATAAATTTAAGTGGTGATTTTAGTGGTCATTGGTTGTTGGATAGTGGTGCCACAGCACATATGTGTAATAATAACCAATATTTTAATGATTTAGTACAAATTTTAATTGGTAATGTTTTATTGGCTAATGGACAAAATGCTGATATCCAAGGGCAAGGTATTGTTGTATTGGTTGCTCTTGATAATGGACAAAAAATAACTTTATCCTATGTGTATTATGTGCCTCAATTAAAAGTTAATTTGTTGTCTGTGAATAGGATTGTGTCAAAGGGTTATCATGTCAACTTCATGCCTGACATGTGTACACTAACATCTAACACAATTAGATGGTATTGTAATTCTTCAAGGTAGGCAAGTGTGAAGAGCATATAGTCTATTACTCAACCCTGTTATGAAATGTGCACATATGGTTAAAAATTTGGTTGTACTAATTGCTACTGCTCTGGAAATCCCACAGGAGGAGCACATCAATAATAATAGTGATGCCTTGTCTAATTGTATGGATTCCCCAAAAATTTGGCATTTGCGCTTTGGACATTTAAATTTGAAACACCTTTGACAATTGTTTGCCGGTGTTCTCGTAAAAGGACTTTCTAATGTATCTATTAAAAGTTGGAATACATGTCAATCTTGTATTAGTTGCAAGATGCATCGCTTACCATTTCCACAAATAACAATTAAATCTGAAAAACCATTGCAAGTTGTGCATACCAATGTGTGTGGTCCTGTTTCTGTTCAATCTTTAGTGGGCTCTAATAAGGAAGTACTATGGACCTCTCCTCCTCAGATTTGAGTAATTTTAAAGAAATAAATCAATTAATACTTAACTAAAACAATGCCCAAATCTAAGGACCCACTTCGAGTAAAAAGA
>JAQFZU010001410.1:0-13619 GCA_034696185.1 Henia vesuviana | reverse complement strand
GGAAAATTAGTCTACAAATTTTAATCATTGCATTAACTCTCACGAGAGTAACCGTAAATTTATTTTAAAGCTGTGTAAATTTAAAAAAAAAAAATTATTTCTGACTTAAGAAAGACGAATATTAATGAAAACTGATGATTAAACGAAATAGTGATAAAATAAATAATTTACTGCTTTTTAATTATATTTTTGTAGTTTTTATTGTACGATTAAGTTTTATTTTAAAAAATTTGTTTCGTCTTAATTGCGATTTTTTTTTTCAAAAAATTAATTAAAACATTGCAATGAAAGAATTGGAATTAAAACTCGCAAATGACTCATTCGCATCTAACTGAATATCGAATCAATACCAAATAAAGTCATCAAACATATATTAAAATGACATTAAATCACGAACTGTGAAATAAAAATATTTATTTATCAATTAAAAGTTAATAATTCTTGTGTTGTGCAATTGCTCATTTTTTCTTATTTTTCCTCTGATCCAGCACAAGATTATACCGAGCAATACGATTAATCTGTCATCAGTTTGATGTTTCCGTCTTTATCAGCACTTTTCTTTTTCACTCTTACTAAGCTACAAACACATCTGTTGACGTCATTCGGCTTTGACCAAAACCAGCAATGGGCAATAAATAACAATTTTTTATTTTTCCTTTTGTAAAGGATCAAATCTTTTTAGCTTGGCCTTGCTTGTGTGGCTTTAACTGTGTGGTTTTTCACCATCGTTCAAAGGATGAAAGGGAATGGAAAGCGATGCTTTTATATCTAAGCATGTCAATGTTTATATTTTGTGAGAAATTAAGAAAAATGTTGACGCAAAGTGCAATAACAGTTAGCGAATAAATATTTTTGTTGAAATGAAGGCCGTATTAAATTTTAAAGTTTAGGAAAAGTTTTTTTTGCAAAACTTTTCTTTAATATACTCGGTAAATAGGATTTGAAGCTTTTCTAAGCGTGAAAATCCCTGAGTAAAATTTATTTGATGCTACAATTGTTGTTTGCTGTTAGGTTATTAAATGTTTTTGTAATGTTAAAAAAAATTTCTTTAGGATAAATGTCAAATGTCATTTTCTGGGATTTTAATTATTCCTGGAGATTATATTTTCTTTAAAAAAAAAAGTTCTCGCATTTGGCATCTTTAACAATTTTCTGCTCACTGCGGCATTTGATCAAGTGTCCTTTAATACTGCAGTGAAGGAGCTTAACCCATTCAATTAGGATTTGTTGTCTCAAATGACAAAATAAGATTTTTTTTATTTCCAGTGGAATATTTCAATTTAAAATTTTAATTTGGAATTTGCATCTTTTCAATGCAATAACACGAGTCGACTGTTGATGTGAAAATAATTTCAATATTTTTTTAAAAATAAAAGTGAATTTTTTTTACAAAATTTGAATATTATTTTGGGCGTTAACAATTTGATTTCAAGGTTTTTTTTCATTGATATAGACCTATATTTAAAACAGGTGAAATTGCATATTGACACGTTAGTCATAATGAAAACTATAAACAAAATTGCAATGTATAAAATTCCCCAAATGAAATAAAACACTCTAGCAATAAGCAAATGTTGTAACATTATGACCTTTGGGCGCTTTTAATTGTCGCATTTCACCACATCAGTACATTATAAATATTGATTAAATAATTCGCTCTCTTTGTGTTCCTTTTTCTTTTCGAGCCATTAGCCTAGAAGTGTGTAATCAGGTGACATTCTAAGATAATTAACGATTTCTATTCTTTAAATGTAAACTTTTGTGGTTTTACAAAAGATTTAATTTAAATATTTAACTTTGTTTATATTTTTTATTTCAGTATGAATTTAAAGCTAAAGCCATCAAGAAAAAGAAAGTCAACATCTTAGTATCGGTCGATGGAGTTAAAGTTTCTTTAAGGAAAAAACGAAAAGTAATATATCGATATTTTCATTTATTTTAATATTATTGTTTTAAATTTTTATTTATTTATTATAGAAAAATCAATGGTGGGATGAGAGCCGTTTGACAGTGATGAACCACCCAATTTACAGGTTTAAAATACAAAGATATCGAATTTGTTACAATTTCACATTTTAATAATTTAAAATAACATTTATAGGATTTTCTACGTTTCGCACGATTCTCAGGATTTGAAAATCTTTAGTTACATTGCTAGAGATGGAAGTACAAACGTGTTCAAATGCAATGTTTTCAAATCGAATAAGAAGGTAAATTTCAATCACCTTTTTTAAAAGCCTCAGTCGCGCTATTCCATAGTAAATGGAAGGATATAAAATGAAAATAAACACACAAAAATTGAATGAAGCAGCTGTTGTACATTCGAAACCCCAATTTTAAACTTAATGTCTACAAAGTATAGGCCAATGGATTTCTCAATGCCTTGAAACGATTATTTGAAGCAGAAAATAGGAATCCGTTGTTGTTTTTATTTGAGACATAACACCTTGAAAGAACATTGTTTTAGCATTTGAAGGACATTATCCTGACAAATAGGCCAAATTGAATTGAAAATAAGATAGTGGAAGGGGAGGGGGGAAGTCAGTTAAATATAAACCTAGTCTAAAAATAAAAAATTGTTGCTAAAAAAAATTTCTCTGGTTTCTGTTTGTAAGTTTTTGAAGGCTTTATTTTGTTCTTTCTTTTTTTTCACTTTTAAACTTTTTTTTTCATTTGGAATGAATTACAAATCGTGAATTAATTTTTATAATATATTGCTGTTTTTGTGTCAGATAGCAAATGACAAATTGCGAATAGTTGCTACAAGGAAAATAGTTTACTAATAAGTCGTGAAAATGATTAATTTGGTCATGGTAGAGTTGAATGAGACTAAGATGAATTATGACTCTTTGCTACGCTATCACGAGCCAACCTTTTTATATAATACTCGTTAACATTCATATTTTATGACTTCACGTTTATTTTTTAATATTTTTTTATCGTTACTGCAAAACATTTTAAAAATGACGATGTTTTAAATCGAAAGAAAAGTTACATCTAAATATGGTTTTGAAAAATATTTTTTCCCGGTATAAATTCCATTTTCACAATTTATTTCTTTTTGGATTAACTTCATAAATTACAATTTTGAATGTCTTCATTTACAATTTTAATTTTTATCCAACTTAAATTCCTACTAAATTTGTTCTCTTTTGTTTTTCTACTCAATGTTATTCTTCTTGATCCGTCTCGTAAATTTGAATCCTTTGATGCTTTTTCTACCTGAGTTCATCTGCTTGCCAATCTGAACGAATGCAGGGGCAGATCTTTGGATAGCTGGCATATGTTAGTGCCAAAACCAAAAATAGTCACAAAGACGAGCAAACGAGCATCTGCGCGCATTCGAGCCCATGTTTTGCGGGTGCAACACCTTACACTTTTCAAGCGATTTGATGTATATTTACACGATTTATTAACGAGAATTATGAGTAATAAGTTTAAATTTAACGAGTTCGTCTACGTACTCGAGCATGCAGCTGTAGGGTGTGGTGCGTGATGAAATTCAGTGCTAAAGGATCGATTTAAGAGTTGTGAAGACCATTGTCTGAACGAGTGAAAATATTTTTTCTTCCACTCAACATTTGATTGTGCGTTTGAAGAAAGGAAATTAGAACCCGATGGAAAAATTTTGCGAAGATTCTTTAGTGGAAAATAATTTATTCGTCGGAGGCAGAGATGTCAGGAATGGCACTTCATCCCTGACAAAACACGCGATATGTTGACATCGAAAGAAAAACCTAGAAAGAAATTGTCGTTTCGAGATCCCGAAGTAGATCGAGTTCGAAAGGATTTACATTCTAAAACGGTGATGGTGGACGTTGAGCAACATCCACGTCCTTCTTTTGTCATCGTCAACGAGACTGCGATTGACAATGATGATGTTGATGACGTTAATGATTGCGGTGGCAATATTGGGGATCAAAAGTGGAATAGTTTGGAAAATATTCATTTAGCGGTAGTATCTTATTTTTTATAAATAAGAAATGATTTCGTACGCAATTGGCTGAAATAAACTTTAAAAGTATGTCGTCATTCGTATTGATTTCTTCTCTCTGCTTATGTTACAGAGCCAAGCAATGCGCATAGTCCGCACTGTAGGCCAGGCATTCGAAGTTGGGCACAAACTGAGTCTTCAGCATGCGCAGCAGAATATCGACACTCAGGAGGATGCTCACAGCGAAAGAAGTAGTGATGCGGCGAGTGAGAAAACAAAGACGGGTGAATTGAAAACTTAGATTTTTAATCTTAGATTAGTAAAATAAATTTATTATTTATTAATTTTAATTACAGCTAAGTCAGGAACTGAACAGACTTCAGATCCAAACAGTTGTGATATCCAACTTGAAGAAATGAGTCAAATTCATGAAAGTGAGAAAAAAATTGTGCAAAGACCGACACAATTGGAACCTTTACCTCCACCTCCGGTTAAAGAGTCATCCAAAAACTCACCTTTGGTATCTAAATGAGCGTGATTTTTATAAAATACAAATAAATTTACTTTTTTCACTGTTTGTAGATAAGCGGCGAGACTTACTCTTCCATGATGGCCGAACCACTTCCTCTGATCGAGAACATCCCTAATGCAGGATCCCCTCTCAGTGTACATCACGAGATTCAATTACTTCAAGAACGTTTGGAACAAGAACAACAACAAACTCAAGTCGCTGTAGCTCAGGTTCATTTATTGAGGGATCAACTTGGTGCGGAATCTGCAGCACGATTAGAAGCACAAGTACAACTTAGAAATATTTTTTCGAATTTATAAACGACTAGATTAATATTCTACAATTATTTTAGGCACGAAATCATCAGTTGTTAGTTCAAAACAAAGATTTATTGAGCCACATTCAGATACTTATCCAACATATCCAAGATCTGGAGTCCCAGTTGCCGGCAGGGATAGCGATTGCTGATTATCAAGACATAGGACGTGTATTAAATGTAAAATTCGTCTTCAGACAAATTGAATTTACATTTTCCAAAAGCAAAAATACAATATTTACATTTTCGTTTTATTTTTATTTATATTTACAAAGTTGCCTGTCCTGTGCGAACCTACAACACCCGCTTCAGCACCAGCTGCACTCCCGGATTTTCAAGAACGACAAACCAACTGCATTCCCGATCATTCGCATTACACAAATCTGGGCTCAGTCACGCAGCAACTGGCATCCCCAACCCGCATGATGGGCCCTGTTTTCACTTACGGTGCACCAATGGCATGTAATCCTTCGGCACTCACGGCAATTCCCCGACTGATAAACGGCGGTTTGACCTCTTCGGTAAATACTTACACCACTCAGAGGTTATCGCCGCTCACCAGTTTACTTTATCCGAATCCTGGAAGTCGAAGTCCTTCTCAAATTCCATCGCAAACGCCATCTCCTCAACCTTACGAGCAGAGGACCGTCAAAATCGAGTCGAATGTAAATAGTACCGTTCCTACCGTGCCAAAACTGAATCCGCCTCCTCAAAAGAGGCGAATTTCTCCGCAAGCGAGGTCGCCGGTAAGCGGTACGCAAGAGATTATCAGTCCGGGATCCACGAACACGTCCAGTACGAGCAACAATTCACTAAGTTCGAATGACTCGTTGGCCAAACAGAGACTGGAGGCGGCAGAAACTGGCAATTTAAGTGACAATAGACTGGGTATCACGAGGCAGACGTTGATGGAACTTGGTGAACTAACTCTGAATGATCGACAACCGATCAGGAAAACTCTGTCCAGTAATGGGCCGTACTCGGGTCCATTAAGGACAGGGAGTGCATACGTCACTTCTCCGAGCGACGAAGAGCGATTGGCGAGGTTACATAGGGCGGCGTGGACGAGGCATACTTACGGAAAATAAAATTTTACGCCTTAGCGAATTTATTGGAACTTATTGAGCTTTTATTTTTATTCGAGTTAATTGTCAATTATACTGTGATTTTTAAGGCAGCTCTAATTTTGTTATTGATAACAATTTTACAATTTTTATTTTTAATTTTTAAATTACGTATTTCTATAGGGATAATATATGATTCTGAAGTTAATGTAACGATGGGAAATTATAAAATTTATTTTTGAGATTAATTTAAATATTAGTTTATGATGTAATTAATAATATGTATAATTTCTATTTTTTTGGCTGCCAATTATAATTTTTAAAAAAAGGCTGTATTTTATTTTTAAATCATTTTTTCAAATGTTAATGGATCAATTAGATACAATAATAAAAATAATATTTGAATTAAATTGCGTCATTTGATTGATTTTTTTAACAAGAGAATGGTTAATGGTAAGAAAATAAGCTGAATAATTATTATAATTCATATAATTTAAACTTTCTTTACATTATCAGATTTTACTTTTAAAAATGGAAACGACTGAATTATACCTTTTGATGAATTATCAAGAGTAGAAGGTTGGTAATAGAATGTTTTTACTTATAAATAATCATAAATAATCTTTTAATACAATAAATATTGCTTACAGTAAAACAAATTGATTATTTATTCGTGGATTGGACTCCAGCTGTTTTGCTTTTTCATCAATATTTTACGTCGATAAACTTGGTCAGCGTAAGCATCTTTGTTAGGATTTTCAAGTCCAGTCAAGAAATAACCGTGTGTTGCGTTATCTCTGTATCCTTGCCCTTCATAAAGTTTTTGTATTTCACTTTCCGATACTTTAATGTCAGTGATGCAATCGGTGTTGCATTTGTTAATATTACTCAAACTTTGCTTGAAATCCTTTATGGCTATTGCATGTTGTTTGACGATCAAGTTTTGAGCATTAAGTTCTTCTCGTATCGTTCCTTTGAAACTGGTTTGCTCGTTAACAAATTGCTTGTATTCTACTAACTCAGCTTGCAAAGCGACTACGGTGCTTTGTAAGATAGTAAAACTGCTTTCTCTTTCTTCGTACTTGGCCACTACTTGATTCAAATGTGCTACAGTAGCTGACAATGTTTTGATTTTTGCCGATACTTCTAAACCCATCCATTTTTGCAAAGATTCAGCCGTTTTATGAAGCATAAACTCGGTGCTCTCTACGTCTGACAAGCAAATTGTATCGTCCTGCGCAGCATCTATTAAAAAGTATTATAAACAATCAAATATAAAATTAAAAAATAAATTCATATCTACCATCAGCTCTACTGAACGTTGGGAGTGAAGTCACAAGAAGTATGGCGAGAAAGTAATGCATGATTGATGATTTGTGTAGCTCGGAGTAAAGAAATGAGCTTGTACAATTCTTTATATATAATTAATGTATAATCTTTTTTTTTATCTTTTAGACGTCAAGATAATAACATCCGATGTCTTCTGAATTTTCTAATGTCTCTAATCAAATATGATTAAACTGGAAAAAACCACAGGTGCTTTTGAAGTTAAGTGAAGAGTAAATATTCCAGTAAATTATTATCTGATTTACTTCAGTTGTATGTCGTAATTCACATGATTTGAAACTTCTTTGACGCACTTTGAAATACTAAAGTGAATTCGTTTGCGGAAGAAAGATAACCATTTTCAAGTGCTATATGACGTAAGATTTTAATTCTGTAATTATAAAATATAATTTTAATATTTTTTGGATTTTAATTTTTTTTTTTAAATTGAAAATTTTATTTTGTTAAGGCGTTTTTTATTTCAAAGAAATGTAATAAAATGATTAAATTATTTGGTAAACTTTATATACTTAATAATTAATAAAACTGAAATTTATTAAAGAAAATGATATTTATAGAGTTAAATATAAAAATGGTTTTATTTCTTTAGTAGAAAAATATTTCTGAATAACATTGAATGTATTAATATTTATTTTTACAGTTTTTACATAAACGGAAATGAATAGAAAGAGAAAAAAGGAAGTCAAATTGTATTCATTCAGTCTCGGTTGAATATAAATCCACGATTGCTTACAAAGCACTCACATTGTGAACTGAGCTTCATAACGCACCAAACAAGTTCAGGTTAGAATCATAGGCAAAACAATTTCTATTTTTAAAATTTAAATTATTTTACTTTACAGGCAACGATAAGAAATATACGAACAATGAAAGGAGCAGTTTTCGCTATTTTGGCTATTTTAGCTACTATTCAAGCCGTTGATTCCAACAGCATGAATTTTTTATTAGGCAGACAAACTATTAGAGAGTCCATTCTCCAAGGTTCGGAGATGTTTAACAATCTTTTATTTGACATTGTTGAAGACGGTCTTCAAAAAAATCCAAAGGCATATGAAATGTTAAAGGGACCTTTCCAAGAAATCAAGAAAAATATGATGACTAATATGAAAGCCATTCACACTTTTGCCATCGATACAACTTTGTGGGCCATGAAAAACAGCGCTGAATATGCTCAAACTGTATGGATGCGACACGGAAAAGCCATTCTTGACGGATCTTACGATCACGAAAAAGTTTTCCACATAATTATGAAAGGTTTTCAAGCATCCGAAGAATTTATTACTGTTAAAGGCCTTGGTCTTAAGTCAAAATTTCGAAACAATCTTGATAAATAATTGTGAAAAATAACTTTTTAGAAGTCATACTTGTATTGCAATAAATGACATTAAAATGAAAACATAAACACTGAAGTTCTTATTTGTTTATAATAACTCGAATGATACATTAATGAATTTTCATTTAATTTGGAGATTTTTTTTTTCTGAAAAATAGACAAAAAAATTTTCTTAAATTTCTAAACTTTGATAGAAAATTTTAACATTTGCGGTCTTGTATTTGTAGAGTACAACAATATCACTTTTATGTTAAATTTAAAAAGGTCGAAGATATTTGCATGGATTTATGCAAAGTAGTATAATCATATGTAAATGGCACGGATTCGTGCAAATATATACCGCGTTTATATTATTGTTAAAAAATTTGTTGTTAAGCTTATATCGGATGTTCGTATAACGCAGGAAGCATTCTTTTTGTATTGTAATGCCACATGCAACTAGAAATATTTTCAAATTCACGCGTATAAAGAATTGCATTGAAATCGACAACCTTCCAGAAGCTACGTAAGTTTTTAAAGAACTTAAACTTTTAGAAATTGATAATTATAAACTTTTTCACGTATATTATTTTCAGTAACAAGATACAATTATGAAGATTATTACTTGTTATCTATTACTCGCAGTCACTGCTATTATTAGTGCTGAAAAAATATTGGATACTAAAACCCTTATACAAGATCTTGTGAATACTATGAGAATATTCGATGTTGAAACATTTAAGGTTATAGAAGCGGCTCTAAAAACAAATGAAAAAGCATACGATATGTTAAAAGAACCATTCGAGGAAATAAAGGATAATTACGTAGCCAACATGGAAGGCATCAATAGCTTCGCTCTCGACTCCGCATTTTGGACCATTAAAGACGTATTTGAAAGCGCAAACACATATTGGACGGAATACGGCCTAGAGATTCTGAAAGGCGATTTTAATCACAAAAATGCCTACAAGTTAATTCTAAAATTGTTCGAAAACGCCGAAAATTTTATTGCCGTTAAAGGTCTCGGACTTAATCCGATAGTAAGAGATGAAATGAAAACTAGATAAAAAAATGCTTTAATATTGTAATTAAGTCTTTCTTATTACTTTATATTGTGTTTTGTTTTTAATAAAATAATTATTACAAATGTTATTAATTAATTTTTGAATCTCCATGAATTGCAATCATGGGATTGTCCCAAGAATTCGATATTTCCAGATCGACCGAACGATCGTGTTTAACATTCACTAATCTTCCAGTACAAGTCCCATTGTTTGCTTTACTTCCAGATATGACGTCGCAATATCGTCCAGGAGGCAAACCTGTTTGAATAGTTGCCTTCAGATCAAAATCTTCATTATTAATAGCTATAAATCCTTTATCGCCTCTAGAGAACGCAATTTGTTGCGAGTTACCGCACCACCAATCATTTACTTCAACATCTCCGACATATCTTCCAAATTGTACCATTCCATAAATTTCTTTCCAACGATGCTCGCAAATCCAACCATCGGCGCATGATAAATCGTCATTTATTTTAACACTTAGCGTATTATTGGCTTCATCGCTCGGTGGTCCTTTCCAATGGGTGTCAAAAGAGTAAGAACTCATAATTCTTGGAATTCCATATGGCCAAGCTAGCATGAAAACTGTTGCTATTTTGTACAGTTTAGGTTCTTTATGCGTTAAAACTTGGTTGTTTATCCCGTGACCTCTCTGATTGTCGTGATTATCGATAAAGACGAGAGCATCGCTACTATTCATCATAGCCCAGGATTTACCGAATCTTCGCAGATTTGCCAATCCGTGGTGTCGCCTAAAAGCTCGGTCCAAGTGAAAACCGTATTTAAATTCGGTAACTCTTCCAAGATCAGTATATTCACTGGCGTGAATTGAATTGCCTCCAAAATCGATTACTTCTTGATAAATAAATGGTCTCAATCCTTTTTTAAACCACTCGGTATTTAAGTCGGTCAGATTGGAGTAAATGTGAGCCAAGTCATTCGGAAACATATGTTTAGCGGCATCAACTCGGAAACCAGCAACACCCAACGATATAAGATGATTGAGGAAACCAATTATTTTGTCACGTACGTGTTGTTTACTTTGATCCAAGTCTTTCAAACCGAGTAATCGACAATTGCGAGCCTTAATAATTCATAAGTAAAAATAAATAACATGCACATTTTGATATTTCTAGGATTATTTTAAATTACTCACCTGATTAGAATCGGTGTAATTTTCAATGGTGCAACTACTCGTGTTGCATTTGGCGCAAGAATTGAAATCCACGTTACTATACGGTACACCAGTGTAATTAAGTGCCTCCGAATCGTAAAAGCTGTTCCCTGAACCATAACCTTTCTTATTTTCGGCTGTCATGTGGTTGATGACAACATCAACGTAAATTCTATAATATATTATGTAATTGTTTAACTTTTCTCGATGGTGAGATATTTTTATGCACTTATTTATTACCTAACATCTACAACGTTACATCTTTCAACCATGTCTTGAAATTGTAACTCATTGCCACTACGAGATATCAGTTTATAACTCACTGGTTGATATCTTTCGTACCATGGTCTCCAAACTGAGTTAGATGTTGTGTCCGGTGCAAGAATTGCATGTTCAGCAGCTGGCGAAACCTTCATGTTTTTAATAAAAAGTTATTTTTGTTTTGATACTTTCTGAATACGGGCGGGGGGGTTTATTTACCTGAACACCACCAAACCCCATTGGTCCTAAAAATCTTTCGCATTCGTCAGCAACGTCAGACCACTTCCATTCGAACAAATGAACTATAGCTTTTCGACCTCCCGACATGTGAGGATTTTTATTGGCAATAACATTGATACTCAGCAATAAGATGATATTTAAAAGCGAGACTTCAAATTTTACATTAGTGGTCATTATACCAAAATTCCAGTGACGTGGAATTTTTTCTCGTGAATTTGTTTTGAAATGTTTCGATACTTATATAACTGGGTGATGTGTTATATAACGTGTTGATTTATTTTGTATGCGCGATACCTTATTTGAGGTTTTTTTGAGGCAATTTTATATAAAGTAATGGAAATAAATTAAAAAAATTATTTTTAAAAATAGCAATTATCAATTGCTTCAAAAGTTTAATGGATTTCGTAATTTGTGTTATGAATTTTAATCTTCAATTTTCTGCTTTATCAAGTACAGAAAGTTTAGCAAGAAGGATGTATAGGCTATATCAATATGACCGAGTTATAGATGTCGTGATTGAGTTTGCAACAAGACCAAATTTATTTCTCCAGAATTCAAGGAAATGGCATTAGAGGATTCCAAAGAGGGAACTTTATATACCGTTCACAATTTTATCATCATTAAATCGGTAATCTAATTTTTTTCTTCTGAAACCACACCAATAAATAATGAAATCAAATAACAGTCATAACTAATTTTAGTGATTGTTCCAGGTTTTGAGAAAAATTTTAACAAGTTTTGGGCAAAGACATTTTTTGACAGATTTGTAATTTCTTAAACTGATCGTTTCCAGAGTAGGATCAATAGCAATGAGCGAAAATTTTTTAAGAATTCAACAATACAAGTAGTTCAATTTTTTTATGTGAGAGTGCGTCTAACTTGTAAGTGAAGTCTGAATTGATTTCTTAAACGATCCTAATTCGTTACCATCGTTTTATAAGTATGAGACAATATTAAATTTAATTTGGATTAACATCGAGTTCACAGTTCAAAGTAAAAAAGTATAAAGTAAAAGGCATCATCTTATTGCATTTAGTAGTTATTTTTAATTTAAAATTATTGTAACATACTTTTTTCAATTACAATTTGTTTAATAATTTTTATGTACTTTTATTATTACGATGTTATTAATGTTATTGTTTAAATTTAGTTATGGAAAGTTCAATGAATTGATGACGAAAACGATGACGATTTTTTTGTAATTGAATTACATTAACGAAAGATGTCAGTGTTTAATCAATTATTGTCATCGCGTAGTTATGTAAATTATGTAAATTACGAGGAAATTTTGAGAATTGTTTTATTCGGAGTTTCGTTTGAAGTTTCAGCGCAAGCGGACGTATTAAAACTAGTCACACATTTAATTTTCAGGTTATAGTTTTATAGTTTTTACTTTTTTGAAAAGTTAATATTACTTTTTAATAATTTTTTTATTTTGTGAACGAGCTTTAACACTTTTATATTATTATTAACGCTACCACTTTTAGTTATTTTTACGAGATACTTTTAAATTTTTGTTAATTTTTAATTTTATTGCTTGACTAATACATTTAGAAAACTTCTAACGTTTTTTTTGTTTAATTCTATTTTAAATTTTAATTTTTTTCGGTTTTATTTAACATCAATGAAGTGGATTTGGGGTCCTGTGACGGGTTTAGGCGGCGCCGGGTACGGTAGTCAGGTGCCTTTAGGTGCTCGGTTTTACCGTACTCGGCGCCGCCGGTGTGGAACCTTTGCCTGTGGATTTTCCTATCTTCGAAAAATTAGGTTCTCTTTTTTTATTATTATACTTGTACTTAAGTAAATGTGAAATAAAATACAACTTTAGAACTTTTTTTTTAAATTTTATTTTATTGAATGAAAATATAAAATACATTTTGCCCGAATTCAAATTTGTACTTAAAACAACATTTTTTGCATTTTGAATTACTTAAATTACTTTTAAATCTACTAAAGAATTAGACTAAATTTTTAAATATTTTAAAACCCTAAAAATTTGGCCATTGTTTTCTTGGTGCCAGTGATCGCACTTAAATCTGAAAAAAAAACAAAAACAAAAGCATTAATAAATCAATTAAGCAAAAAGTTAAAATAGATGCATATAATTTACCTAATTGATAGTCTTTACTAAATCATAGCCACAAACTAAAACGAGACCTGAAATATAAAAAAACAAACTCAGAAACTAGATTAACATTTTAAAGTAAATCTAAATTTAAAACGCTAAGACTATGTAATGAAATTTAATTTAAGTACAGACTACGGAATAAAAATTTAAAATACAAAATACTAATAATAAACGAAATAAAAAGTAATAACGGATTATAAAATAATAACTTGCCTTAAATTTAGAATTTCCGACTGACGAACTACTTAAAAGTGACGAGGTAATGAAT
>JAQFZU010001409.1:0-13623 GCA_034696185.1 Henia vesuviana | reverse complement strand
GTCAATACGCACTGCAGGTGTTAAAAACTGGCTTCCCCCTAGAAAATTAGTGCCAAATAAACACGGCAGTAATTGGAGTGTGAAATAGAATCCACCATTTAACTCGAGCAAGTCATAATCAATATTTAACATAAACGAAAAGCACATCTTACAACACCCATTATAAACATATAAAAATAATGCGAGGTTACTTAAGTATATTTATTTTTCATTTGAATTAAATATTTAACTTAAAAAAAATAAACTGAAATTATGATTTTTATGATCCTAAATCGTTTATCCAGTGCTTGAAGAGCAAATAAGTTTAGTCATGTGACAAAAATAGATAAAGAAACAAAAACCAGAACTCCCAATCTCATTGAAAGAGCCATTGCTCTTGCCCACCATTGTAGGCAACTGCTGGGTTCACGAACCACGGGGGGAAAGTCAGATGGATTTGCTGCCAGACACTTAATTTGAAAACGTTGGCTGGTGCTTACAAATGGTCGCTATTTCTCTATTTCTTTTTATTTTTGAATTTTAAAGCCGATACTTATGCTGCAGTCATTTGGTATAAGCGCTGACCTTAATACTAACGCTCGGCTAGGTCAAAAACAAACGCGAAAAATTGCAACGAATGTGTTGAAGGGGTTAAAAAGCCAAAAAAATAAAATGACGGGTATAAATAAATAAGAAATTTAAGTAGAAATTAAAATTTTTTCATATTTTGTGCATAATTAAAGCTTTGTGCAATTCGTTTTGTATTAGACGTTTATTGAATTAATATGAACTTGACATTATGAAGTGTAATTTCCTGTAGTTGAGATTTTTACATTGATAAGGTCACTCGATATGATGTAATTATATTTTTTATTTTACATTTAATAAATCGAAGTTATCAATTTTTATTATTTTTTTTGAATATTTAATGAAATCATTTGAAAGAAATTTGGGAAATCCTGTTCGCTGTCGATTACTTTTTAAACGGAAAATTATGGGTAATCAAATAACTAATCTGAGGATATCCTTTAAAACGATATTTCAGTCGAGACTTGCAGTGGTAAAATCAAAATTGATTTTTTTTTCTATTTGTTAACTTTCACTTTCCTTTTATTCGTATTTCTCCCAAGAGGTCTAAATTTATACGAGTTTGCATGTTTCAATGCGAACTTACGGAAGTGAAAGGGAGAGAGAAAAAATGAGCACATGTGTGCGAGGGGAAGTAAAACAGCTTTGGAAAATGGTCAAAAATAGGCTTATATTTATTTTCTTATACTTTAAATCGAAAATAATGGCTCAGTAATTATCATAAAATATTTAAAAAATTGTTTTATTAAATTATAGAAAAAAAAAAGATATTCATTTATCTAAATTTAATGCTATTCAACATGTCAAATTTGAAATTTCACAGTTGCACATTCCTATAGAAATTCAATTTGAGAATTTCTAGAACTTTTAAACTACCTAAAATTTCAGCAAATTTTTCTATATTCATAATTTTAATAGGAATATCGAAATAACGATAAAATTCCAACTAATAAAACCCGGATATTTGATAATTCAATTTAAAATTGCTTTATCTTATCTATTATGCGAGAATTATTGATTTAAAATCAGCCAAATTTGATTTTAATTTTAATATTGAAAATTCCATTAGTTGCAGCCAATCAGTGTTTGAATACAATTTTTTGGATATTGCTTAATGTAAGCAATTTGATGACTGTTCGCTGATGGCATTGTCGATATCATTAAAAATGTATGAATTGAAACACCGTCGTATGAGAATGGAATATTTAAAATTTTGTTTTCGGAATTGGTCGGGGAGGTTTTGGTAAATGTTGATAATGGCATTAGCGTTCGCCAATGTCACCCGTGAGGATTTGTCGTTTATTGAACTCACTGCCTTTCATTATGCTGATAATTTGACCAGGTGACTCATTACTTATTCCAATTCTGATGGAAGATGAGGAGGGAATTGTGCGATGCGTATCTCAACGTTTGAAATATCCCATCAAATTCAAGCAGATGTAGAAATTGAAATTCTAAAAAATTATTGTTTATTAAAGTGCGATAGTCCAATAAAAGATTTAATACATAGAAATTAATGTATTATATAATTGATGATACACATCTGAAGAAAAACATGCGATTCAGTGATGATGACTAACATCCGGGATAATTCCCCTTATTTGTTTTAATACTCATTTTTTTTAGCCGATTAAAATAATACCCGAATTAGTTTACTAAGAATCGATACCTTAATAGAATTTTTTTATGCATTAACGTAACATACGTAACTCTTTTTCAATAATTTAGTAATAAAGGTAATGACGCAACAAACAGGTTTGATCATGCGAGTTTAATTAGCACAAAAAAATAATTGAAACTCTGAATACAAATAGGAAAAATAATTTAAATAAACGAGAAGTAGAAAATTCACTAGAAAAAGCACTTGTCTGTATTTATGTAATAGTGACAAGTTATGACTGCGGGAGTGAGTGAAAGTAAAATGTAGAGCGATAGACCCAAGTTTGTCATATCTAAAGTGCATGGCGGTGACTATAAATTTGAGGGACTCAGAAAAAAGCGCTTCAAGTTTGATACAAAGCCTTTACTTCTGGGAAATAGTTGTATAAAAATGTACAAATCGCCTATATAAAAAGGATATTCTTTTTGTCTTTTTTAAGTTTTTTTAAAAAAAATTTTCTTTTACAGTTTTTATTTTCAAATGGATCTTTTACATCTAAAGTTTTAATTTTCTTTTTAGTGGGCGACGAGTGAATGATTTATGATTTTACGTTGGGAAATGTTGGAGAAGGAAACTATAATTTATGCTTTTTTTTAATGTTTAGATATAATTACAGATTTATTTTTTCATGCATTAAGGTCAGAGTTGGTGCATTTTAATCATTTTCAGTCTTCTAATGGAATCATCGCGCAAATTTTATTTCTTTCTTTGTGTAAATACAAATTGGTCCGAATGTGTTTTTTATTTTTATTGTTGTTTTTATTGTTGGTTGGCATTTTATGGTTGATTAATTAGTTAAAAAATACATTTGTCGTTTTAAAGTCGTATTTAATTTTAAAAGTCATGTCGTAATTTCCCAATTAGATTAACTATTTTGACAGCGAACAAATGTTGGCACACGACTAATTAAACGTGTCAAAGCAATGCCAATTAGTTAATCAATTTCATGCTGGCTTTAGCTCAATTACAAAATACTGTATTTGAATTTATATTTATTTTTTCGAAACATTTCTATTAAAGAAATTTGGTTTTAACAGTCCAAACTCCATTCGTAAATAAAATTTCAAGGCTGTGAACTGCGAACTTTGAATGCGGTTAAGTTGTTGATGACGTAAATAAAGGGTTAATTGACAATAATTCTTTTTTAAAAAATGTCGCTATTTTTTTAAGGTTAACATAATATTTGAATAGAATAGTAGGCTATTACCAAATAAGGCAATGATTGCGTGTCCTTAATATACTTTTTTTTTAATTGAACCTGAAAAAAAATAATTTTTTTTTTATTCTTTTCTCTTTGATCAAAACAAACAGGTTCAAAGTAAAAGAGCCACTGTCATTGATTTTAGGTGCGTAGGAAGACGTACATTGGCACTGGGTGTGGCCCACGTTGCTCAAGGAATGTGGAAAGAAAACCTGTCACCTGCACTTCCTTTTGCACCTCCCAGAGCCAAAATCTCTAGTAACTAATCTCACAACTTAACTCAGCTGAAACAATCATTGTAATGGTGTTTTCCTAACGAGGGATTCGCTTCGCTTTTTTAAAGACGAACAATACATTTTCTAAACATAAAAATTAAAAATTAATTTTTATATTTTAAGTAAATTGCATAATATTTCTACGAGTAATGAGAAACTGTAAATTTAGATAAAATGATCCTTTAAATGCGTAAGTAGTAATTTAATAAGGTTAGAAGATTGCGATTTTCAATGTTAAAAAGTAATTGAACTTTAGTTTGAATGTGATTAAAGGGAAGAATTTAATTAATGGGTCTGGTTTAACCGACTGATGAATGAGTTTAAAACTGTGCAAAATCTACAATCGGTTCCTCCCATTTTTCACATGTGCTAAAATACCAGCAAATTTAAGCCTAATGTTTGCCACATGAAACTTTTTAGTTAAGATTTTTTCGGGTGTGGGAAGCAGATGTGTTTTCAATTCGACGTTTTCTTTAAATTGAGAGATGTCGAGAATTACACACATGGACGAAGCTTTGCACTCAACCGAATTCTGTGGCTTGTAAAAGATACACGTTTTTTTAGATTTTTAAACACATTTTTATTGTTTCTTTTCTTTTCTTTTTTTTTTTTTAAAAAAACTGTAAAAGGTGAGGAAAAAGTTCTGTTTATTGAGGCTTCACAATAAAGGTCAAGGATTGTAAAATTCTAAAGAATCAATAAAAGCCCTGAGCCCACCATTTTGAATTTTATGACTTAAGGGGGGGAGGTTAAAATTTAAAAATTTTCTTAAAATTAATTTTTAAAATTTTTGTGGTTTTAAGTAATGTAAATAAATAAAGAATGTTGTGTATGTGAGGAAATAGTTTTTGCTCATAAACGATTTTTTTTCTTAGTAAATTGATATCAGTGCTAAGTTACAACAAATCGTAAATGAATAATTTCCAAGTAAAATTAAGTGTAAAGATAACTTATTCGAGCTAAAAGTGAATTTAATTCTTGATTTTTTTAAGCAGATAGTTTTAAACATTTTAATTTTTAAAATTTTTCTTTATTTACTGAGAACGAATTAACAAATAAACATTTTCTTTACTCAAGATAAATAATTGAAATGTAGGTCAAAATAAAGGCTGAGCCTGGTCCAAAAGAGCAGAGTTTGGTTATTGAATTAAGAATCTTCTTAAGAAAATATACGGCGTGCACAGCCAACTTTTCCCGCGAGCCAAGCCTAAAAATCAATGCTATAAATTCCGACTTAGATTTTTAAAGTGGATCTGTCGCAACCCTTTTGAAAACAAGACTTTTTTTTATGTTCCTTGATATAGTTCGTTTCAAGTTTAAGGGTTGTGTCAATAGGTGGCAGTGATGAATGACGAGAAAAGAATGGCAGATTTGGACATTGATTTGGGCGTTGTTGTTTACTCGAAATTTCCATTGACGAAATAAATTTAAACTGATTAAATATTTTGTCGGAAATGAGTGAGTGATTCCGTTTAATTTATTAGCATAGATTTTAAATTAGAAGTGCTTTAGTTCTATTATCCCTATGTTTATAATTTAAATGCGTGCTGTGAGTGCTTTACTGAAACTAAAAGCTTAATTTGCTCATTTGAATTCACAGTTAATACGAAAAGGTTTGCAAATTGAAGTTCTCACACTGAACGTGCAATTTAATTGTCTACGTTTTAATAATTTCATCAAGCAAATTCAGTGGTTTGCAATTTTTTTTTTTTTTTTTTAAATCAATTTTAATAAAGATGTTTTCAAGTTGCGCTTTGGTAAATTAAATAACATTTGTTTAGTAAATTTAAAAAAAAAAAAAACATTTTATTGAATTTTGTTGGGTGGATTTTCATGTGGCGGAAATAAAAAAAATTCTCTGCTGACTTGAGCGTTATTAGTTTGCGTTTAGTATTGGGGACCCAACTCGGATCGATTGAGTTGCGAGTGGAAGAAGCAAGTGCACCTAGTACATTCACCCATTTGACCAACCACATCCCTTTATGATAAATGTACAAATAGACTTGCCCCATTAATTTAATAGTGTAATTCTTATTTCAATATATTTTATTGCTAAAAAATTTATTTATTAAAATATTTTCATATCTTTGGCAGGCGATTAGCAAACCAGAATATATTCCATCCAAAGATGATATATTTATTGATGAGCCTCAGGTATTTGTAGATATAAAAATTTTAAAAATCGATGTTTTATTAATTTTTAATATTTTTGTGACAGGCTGACATGATGATAGATGATAGCGTCGTAGATAAAGAATTTACTGATGTGGATGAATACTCTGGAAACGGTCCTGATGATGAGGATGGAGGAATTTCGGGATCAGGCGGACCGCCCACGGACGAGAATAGTGATGATGAGGATGGAATGCTCGAAGGTTCAGGTCGGTTCAAATAATTTACGATAACTGCATTAGGGTTATTGTCATTCGTTATTATAAAGATTTATTGTTGGTTTATTTATTTATATACATTTGTCGTTTATTTAGGCGATTCACGTAATCGTGAAATGAAAGTACCAAATCTTATACAAACAGCAGTTCCAATTACACCTACGATTATGTCGACTACACCGAGCACCACAACTACATCAACAACTACGACTACAACTACTGTTATACCGGTTGTAAGAAACAAACCAGAACCAACTGCGACGGAGTCTTCAACAGTGAGTTACATAATGGCATGGTGGAAGATTTTCCAAATTTAATGAGTTTTCTTGAGAGTAAAAAAACGAAAGCAGCTTTTCCGGCAATTAAGAATTAAAATTTAATGTTGTATTGTCAAAATTTATAAATGTTATCAAGTGCTTCGTCTGCTTCTGCAGCACATCAAAGGAGATGTTAAAATAATTAGATTCGAGTTTATTAATCAGTAATGTGAAAATAAAACTCGTGATGTGCTTTTTAAAGCTTTAAGAAGGTTTTAAATTTTGCAATCGATATCACAATAAAGAAATTCCAATTATTAAAAAGCATAAAACTCTATTAAAATGTTCGCTTTTATTTAAAAAAAAAAATATTTTTTTTGGTGAAGAAATTAAATTAGAAATTTTAAAAAGTTTTATCTTTTTTATTTCAGACGAATGTTATCGACAATAATTTGCCTGATTTAAATACTAAACTCGACAAATTACCAGATGTTACAGAAGATGACCACGAAAATCACGATGACAAAAACAAAACGCCTAACGAAACTCCAAAAGCTCGAAAAGCAGATGAACAATCGGCTTCCATCTTTTCTGAGCCAGGACTTCTCGCTGGTAAAAGAATTAAAATTAAACAAGAAGAAAAATTTTCTTTTGTATTGAAAATTAGAAAAATGTGCAAAACATGTTGGAATTTTTCAATTACCTGAGCAAACTATTTGCACTCATTTAATTTCTTTTGTTTAGCTGTCATTGGCGGTGCAGTCGTGGGTCTTCTGTGCGCCATCCTACTTGTCATGTTCATCGTTTATCGCATGAGGAAGAAAGACGAAGGAAGTTATCCCTTGGACGAACCAAAACGTTCTCCAACGGGCAACGCTTACGCACGCAACACAAATAAGGAATTCTATGCTTGATTGCCAAATTTTTTTGTAAATTTGCCCTCCACCAATGGACGCTTAATTCGGATCCTCCTTTGAGACCCGGAGGATTTTCTTCACGATTGCCCAACTTACTGATCTTAAACTTGAAGCTTTTTTTTAAGTTCAGAGTCGGGAATTTCGTAATTATTCTGTGGGACTATTTGTGTTGTTTCTACCGAAACAATTCTAGGCCTAAACCCCAGCAGGAATTTTAATAACAGCACAAACCTATCTTTATTCAATCACAAAAACAGCAACTGCAGTAGTTTATTGTAAAAAATAATTTAATTCAATTAAATCATTAGTGCTATTTAAATTTTTTATTTGATCTGAATGAATAGAATAAAAATCTTAAATTTTAAAGATTTTACGTAGTTTTGTGCTTTAAAAAAATAGCAAATTTTTGCTTTTTGCGTTGTGAACTTTTTTTTCTTCCCAAAAATCAAAGTGGATAAAATCATTTTAATTTTTCCTAAGGGTCTCCCAAAAACATTTTTTTATGTAAGCAAAACATAACTAATTACTAATTCTGTTCCAGTGTTGCATATTGTTGTTCTTTCAATGGGCAAGAAATGCCTTTAATTTCTAATTACAAAACTAAAAATTAAAAAAAATAAAAAAAAAATTCTCATACCTCAGAAAATTCAAAAACAACATGACAACTCTGCAATGGAGAAAAGGATTTTTTTAAATTAGTGTATTATTCAATAAATGTCTTATATTACTGTGTAAATAGAAAAGTGTAAGGCGAATGAATAAGGTTTTCTTAAGTGCTGCATATAGTGACATTTCCTCAATTATTTAATCTTTTTAATTTCCCAATTTCAGTAGAGTTTGAGCCGTAGTGCCATTATCTTTTCCTATTCGGAGCTCTCAAACTCTAAATGCATTTTTACTATTTTTATTTTAAAAATAGTAATCCACAATTTTTCAAATCTGCTTAATGAATAATTCACATTCCAGTTGCTATATTCTGTCCAGTATGCTGCTACCAAATGTAAAACTTACAATTTTATTTCTAATTAAAACTCATTTTATATTTTCCACTTTTGAAAATGCAAAATATATTTTTTTTGTGAATAATTTTTAGATTTATTTTCACTTGCAATTGTGGCAGTACCAGATTATGGTTTTTAAATTAGCACGTAAAAAGAACAATACCAAATGAATTACACTTTTAATTTTATTTAACTCGATAAAAACATAGAATTAATGATTATGTTCGCTTTTTATCGGCACATTTTATTATGTTTTTTAAATTTTTTTTTTTCGAACGTATAATGAATTTTAGAAGTGAAGAATGAAACCAGAAAGATGTATATGTGAATCATTATTATATAGTTTTATTAATGTTATTGTAAACAGATTTACTTATTGTGGTAATAGTGGTCTTATAGGTCTTACAAATTAATTGATAGCACCACACTAGATTGTGTACAGAATTTTATTATTTCTTTTTATTATTCCTTTTTTTCTATTTTTTTTTTATTTTAAATTTTTTTTTATATTTTTAAAATGAAATTAGTGAATATTTTATATTTTAGTGTGCAAATTTTGTCACTGTCTTCTTTTCTTTAGTTGTTATGGCCCAACTGTTTACAAAAAGAACAAAGAAAATACTTCAATACTATTTACAAAGCAGCTGGTTCTGCCTGACCACCTTTGAAATTTAATTTTTTAATTTTTTTAAAATAATTTTTAAATTAAATTTTTAAAAGCTGTGATTGAAGTTTTTCCAGTTGTCACAATATTTGGTTTCAATTTTTTTTTTTAATATTAAATTTTCTTTTTACTATCACATTCAAAGTCAGGTTTTACAAGCTGCTTAATTTTTTTCTCCTTTTCCATAGAATTTTAAATTCTATTAAATATGAGTAACCATTTTTCACACGTTTCCACATTTCTTTACCAATCTTGTTATTGTGCTGTTGAGAATCACTGTAATAGCACAATGAATGTGTAAAAAAAATATATACCTAAATTGCATATCTTCATAAAAGTGATAACAAATTGTGGAAGCAAATGTCACCTTTGCTGAACGAAATAGTGAAATTTAGATGATTATAATTCAATATTATTTTCTTTTAAATATGTGATACGACATCATTTTATATTTACAATTGATATATGAACAGTTTAATGGCAAGATTTTACTTTCTTCCTTCTTTACAATGCTAATATTTAATTAAAAATTTTTAACTATATACATTATTATTAAATGGAAGAAATTTTTCAATTTATATCAATGTTTATTACATTTTTTTTTCAATTGATAAATTCCAGTGTGGTTTTGAAAGTCATATACTTTGCCTCGTCAACTCGTCAATTGTTCAATATTCATATAATTTTTCTATTGTGTATGAAGAGCAATAGCCCAAGTTTTAAATTGTCACTTTCTTGT
Source organism: Henia vesuviana (assembly GCA_034696185.1). Lineage (NCBI taxonomy): Eukaryota > Metazoa > Arthropoda > Chilopoda > Geophilomorpha > Dignathodontidae > Henia > Henia vesuviana. Next base: position 3,952 of record JAQFZU010001409.1, on the reverse strand, counting down.
CTTATTTCTTTAAAAAAAATTGTAATTTTTAAACTTTTTTTTTCTATTATTGAATGGACGTATATTTTTTAAAAACAGCTGACAATCTGTTCACTAATCCACGAGTAAAAACAAAATTGGGGCCTTTCTTCATCAATTTTAGGATACGAACGATCGATTGTGCTGTTTGTGAGGATTTTAAAAAAGCTTTTTTGTTTGTTTGTTTTTTTTTTATTATTTTAATATAAAAGATTTTTTTAGATATTTAAAAGAAAAGTATTTTAATTATTATTGCTGTAATTCATTTGATGTATGCTATAGTTATTGCAGCGTAAGAAGTAACTCACTGGACATTATAAAACTGCTGCACTTTGAATGAATGCAGTGTCAGTATTTTGTTCAAAACAATTTTATTGTGTTTTATGGAATCGAGTTTGATTATTATTAATTTTTTTCCGTTTTATTTTTTTAGTGTTTTTATTGTGATGTAATTCACGTTACTTCAGTAAATGTAACATTTGTACTCTTAATTTTAAAATTATGTGTCCGTTTTATTGCCATATGTTAATAACATTATTTAATACCCAATAATACACAATGGGAATACATTCAAACAATGGCATTGCGCTCAGTTTGAAATCGACATTAGGCTTACGAATTGATGAATGGATCTCATGTATATTTGATATAGGAAAAAAAATTCCAAAAATTAATACACAACTATACTTTGCACCCCCTTAAATGGGGGTACTTGTTTAACTTCATTATATTCGATCAAAAAATTAAAATTAATGCGGAGTGAAAAATGAAAAAGGGCAAAAAACAAATCTTGTTAGCCGCCCGAGTTGAACATCCACAACAGCAGCAATTTCATCACTCGTCACCAGCTAAAAAGAAAAATAAAAAGGTGGAAAGTCATATTTTTGAATCGAATAACTTGCCGAGTGATTACTTCGTACCTCTCCATCCTTTTAATTTCTTGATGGGGCTTATTCTGTGTTTATTAGTGGTAAGGCGAGCAAAGTCAACTCATTATCAATTTAAATTTAAATAAAATTTTAATTTCAGTTTTGTGCCTTCGATCCCGAAGATTGTGCGCTTATTCCGACCTACGAATCGAGTGTCCAATTCCAAGGATGGATTGCTGCTGGATTGTAAATATTACAAATGTTTGTTTATATTTTTTAATTTTAAAAAATTGTTTTTCACTTTTCAGATTTATCATTGTTTTATTCGTGAATTTTATTATGACTCTTCAAGTGATTAAAATATGCGAGTAAGATATTTATATTTTTAAAATTTATTGGATTTGTTATTAAATTGTTTTTTTTTTTTAATTAGAAAAAATCAATTGACCAGTGTAACCACTAGCAAATGGATAGGCCAAACTTTAATTTCAGGTATTTTATCTTGGGAAGTTCTCAAAGTAGCAGACGAGATGATGAGTGTCGCTGATACTGTCTTGTGCAGATAATAAGATTAAGGAAAATGGTTTTTTTTTTCTTTAAGGTTTAATGTCGATTTATGTGCGTAAATGTCCTCCTTTATTGACGATATTGTAAAACCTAATCGTATTATCTGCCAGTGGATTTATTATGTATGAAATTTTGCAGTTAAAGTGCCTGTTATGTTGTGACTTTTTTCTCCCAAAATAAAAATAAAAAAAACTTTCTCGAGACACTTTATTCTACTTAACTTAAAATAATTATACAAAGTCACGTGACTACAATAATAACGAAACAATACTAGTATATCGCTGTTGTCGTAAATGAAAGATTTTAGGCTTGCAATTTTAACAAACAAATGAACCGAAAACTCACAATTTCGTTAAAATATTTATTAGAAAAATTATTTTCATTCTCCATGTAAATGGGGGTGCCTCTGTGGAAATCAGTTAAGTCATGTAGACATGTTAACAATTTTTTAACTAATGGGCCCTAAACTAAACAAACCAAATCTGGAACATCGGAATCGAGATGTTAGAAGAAGGAAACCCCCCAAACGACGTACTCGTACGACCCTCGACTTTGAAGTTCAGCGTGGAAATAATCTGCCAAACGATTATTTTGTGCCTTTGTTTCCCATTAATATATTGATGGGGCTGATTCTCAGTCTGTTAGTAGTGAGTTACAATTTTATTTACTGTATTTATTTATTTTATTTAAATATTTATATCATTTATTGTAGTTATGCGCATTGGATCCCGAGGACTGTGCACTTATACCGGGATATCGTGAAAATTCAGTCCGTCAAGGGTGGATTGCGGGTTGTTTGTAAGTTTATCAAAATATTATTTAAATATTATTTAATATTGCATTTTGTCAGGTTTGCTTTCTTGTTATTTCTCAATTTGATTATGACAATACAAGTTATTAAATTATGCGAGTAAGTTTACTTAAAGGAAATTTATGAATTTCGTGAACTTAAAGTTTGTTTTTATTTTAAAGAAAAAATCAATTAACGACAACAGCCACCAGAAAATGGATTGGCCAAACATTAATTTCGGGGGTTTTATCGTGGAAAGTATTAAGAGAAGCTGATGATGTCATAAGAGAAACGGATTTTTCAGACATGGCTGCAAACGACCAATTATTATTAGGTCCATTTTTTCTAAATTGTAATAGAAAACAATTAGCTGGATTTATTAGGGGTCAGAATAAATAGCACAAACACAAAATGATGTATTGTTTTTGTATATAATTGTACGATCCGTAAAAAAAATTGTCTAATGTTGTAGCCCTTGATTTAATAAAATGCAAAATTACAATTTACTATAAATACATTGTTACAGAACAAAAGGCGAATAAGTGCAAACAATACATTTTTCTGATTGTAGTTTTATCCTTAGCAGAAAAAAAATGCATGGAATTAGGGAATCAAAATTAGTTCACACAAATGCATAATTCCACTTCAATTTATAATTTCTTGAGTTTCATAAAATTTATGCGAATATTTCCAATGGAATAATGATCAAGCAAAAGAAACGATCGAAAAAACCCATTCCGGTTTTAGATTTTGTAGTCGACAGATCTCAACCCACTTTACCATGCGATTACTTCGTTCTCTTATTTCCAATTAACAGTTTGATGACATTAATACTTACCTTGTTAATGGTATTGTTCGTAGCCATACAAAATGAATTTAAAATTTAATCTTTAATTACAGATTAGCGCAATCGATCCTGAGGATTATTCAATTATACCTGGGTTACGTGAAAATAAATACGCTCAAGGAGGTTGGATTGCTGGTTGCTTGTTAGTTTTTATATTAGTTATATAATTAATTTTTTAAATTGGATTTTAATTTTTTTAAAGGTTTGCTTTTTTATTGTTTATAAATTTGGTAACGACTATTCACGTTATTAAATTATGCGAGTAAGTGCTTTTATTTATTTATCGAGTTATTATAAGCAATTTAAAATTTATGCTATTTTTTATCGCATTAAGAAAACATCGTTTAAACAGTACAACCACTACTAAATGGATTGGCCAGACTTTAATCTCAGGGGTTTTATCGTGGAAAGCGCTTAAAGATGCCGATAGCCTAACGAATGGTGACAAGTTGGCATCGACTATGGGAATGGAAGAATGTTTAGTAGGACCCTTTTTTTTAACCTGCAATAAATTTCAGTCAGGAAATAATTGCAATCTTAAACAAAATGAAAAATTTAAACGCAATACCCGAAGTGACCCAAATGTAAAACAAAATAAACGAAATATGAAAAATACACGAAGTACGCCAAACGTGTATCAAACTAACAGACAAAATAATGGAAATTGTAGGTATTGTACCCCACAAAGTAATCGAACAGGTCATAAAAATCAGTTGTTAAGAACTCCTTTCGTTAGATATTCTTATTCTCCTCTTGCTAAGAAACATCTGATTCGAGCATTATCTTATTACGAAACAGAATCTGAGGAAGACGAATGAAAATTAATTTATTGAAATTATTTTAATAATAATGAAAAAAAAA
>JAQFZU010001408.1:0-13627 GCA_034696185.1 Henia vesuviana | reverse complement strand
CAATTTTACTTGCAAATGCCATATGTGAGCTGTTCAACTTCAAAGCTCATGATGATGATGATGACGACTTCTAATCTTGGTCGACACTCAGAAATAAAGAGTATAAAGTGGGTGTACTATATCAATTAATACCTAAAAGATATCAATATAGGGACAAGTTTATACTTATTTATACCTTATATTTCTGAGAGTGAATATATTAAACCAGTATCGCATATATTTGTAATTTGTACTTACAAAAGGTTAGTACAGACCCCAATCGGCTCCAATTGCTAAGAATTTAAACAAATAAATACACTCTTGGTTAAATAAAGTACTGATACCAATTAAAACTAGCAACTCTTTGAAATAGGTATATTTTATATTGTTAAGGTTAAAGCCTGAAAATTCACTTTTTAATTTTGATGCATTGTGGGTAAAAAAGTGCTTTTTAAGCTATTTTAAGTACATTTTTAAGCTATAAGTTTAGCAATATAAGATATATTTAAAGGAATTGCTATAGTTTTAATTGGCGTCAGGCTTTATTTAACCGATAATGTATTTATTTGTTTAAATTCGTAGCAATTGGAGCGATTGGGGTTCGTCGTACCTCCTTGTTAGAAAGAATTTAAGATAATGTTTACACTTTTCAATGGCTAGTCAGGCATATTGTTTGTTCAGTTTCTCTTTCTCTAGTTTTTCAGCTATAAGGATAATACATTAGAAACCTCTAATACTTTCTGAGTTATTTTGAGAATTAGTATCGTACAAGAGTGCAAACTATTCGTGCAAACAATGACTGAGAGTTAAACCTTTAATTAGTAAAAGCATATTGAAATAAAAGAATTTATAATTGCAAATGTGCCATAGCATAACAAACTAATAAACCTAAAATTGAGTGGTCTAATCTGTGACCTTGCTCATTTTTTAGCTTAAGTAATTCGTACTGCAGCATATCTTGTAAATCGATCACCAATAAATTAAATGACGTAATACCATTAGAAGCGCTGAGTAAAATAAAATCATGAGTCAAGCATTTGATTTCTCAGTTTAAAAATAGATTCCAAGAATTTTCTATAATAAATTAAGTTCAATGTTTATTTTTTCTTAATTATGAAAAGCTTGGAAATTCTAGGATTTTAGTATCAAATGCTGTTTATAAGATGCATAACACTTACAAGTTAGATTGAATAGCAGTGCTGACCCAATGCATTTTTGCAACTCAAGAAGATTATAAAATTTTACCCTTTTTAAGACTGAATATAACAGACAACTATTCCATTTGAATATAATTTTTTTGTTGCTTGAATGCTCCCTATCAGATATATTAAAAAAAACTCATTTTATGGTTTGAAATACCAAATGATAAAATTGTGACTTACGTAGCATAATTTGATCAGTTATTAGAAACATGTACTTATTGATCAGATGTAAGTGATTGTATAATAATATATTTATAAAAACAGACTTTTGGTACAATCAAAAACTTGTTTTTATTCATAAAATTTCTGCAAAAACTAAAATTTCTTTTACATAAGAAGTATGCAAGTCATTTTTTGTCATTTTACCACCTTTGCACTTTAGTATGTTGCTTTGTTGCTTGGCAAGTGCTACAAAACCTAGTTCCGCCCATTTAAAATGTATTCATTGAATGCAATCTAATTAAAAATTAAACAAACTTACCAAATAAAGTTGGTGATAATTCCATCAATATGAAGTAACAAAGGGTTAACTAAATGTCGTGAAAATGTTCGAACACGCACGCCATCAGTAGAGAGTCGGAGCGGATGTAGAAATTGTGAAAATCTTCAAACTTTTCCATGTTGAAGTTGTCCCACATTGTTTGCGCGTGGGCATATTCAGCGTCCGTAATGTCTTCCTCGGCCAGATGGTTGTTAAAGGCTTCTTTGGGGGGGCAGTTGCATTTCCTCTAAGCTAGCGGGGGAATCCAGATAATCGTTTGGGAAAGGCTGTTTTTGCAAGAGCAGCTCGAGTTCTTTATTAGAAAGTTGACCATGACGAGACATGTTGGTGGCGAGCAACTCGAAATGTTCTTTGCCAGGTTTGTCTAGATTTTTCACCAAACTAGAGTTGACATCATATCAGCATACCAATCAGTCTTAGAGCTTCAAAGCAGATGTATTGTACAGATGTGCTGCAGGTGCATTCTTGCAATACTCAAACCAGGAGGTGTGAGGAAGGTAATCCTTCGTCACTTCACATTGATGGAATTATCATCAAACTTCATTTGATAAGTTTGTTTAATTTTTAATTTTATCTCAGTTCAGTAACTACAGGTTAACTAGGAAATTCAGAGCACTTAGCAAACAATACATAACTTTTACTGCATCGCAGCACACGTGGTACGGGGTGAAAGGCAATCATATGACAAAAATAAAAAATTTCCCGAGTAAACACCGCTTGAAAAATGCCCATAAACTCACTTTTTTGGATATAGATTGCTTGTGGTTTCAAACTTTTGCATAGGCTACAATCTTAGTGGCTTAACATAATGACACAAATTAAAGGAATATTATTAATCAAGCAATAAGGACAAGGTATTGTTTTTTCCCTTTCCCAACAATCAAGTAGAAAGCAGTGCAGTTTAAAACGCATTTGTGAGTTCCTTACCTCCAATCGAATGCTTGTAATGTCTATAGAAGGTCGAGGCTGCCCTCTGTTACACCGCATCCACTGGAAGTGCTTTGTGTGACCTATTTGGACTTCGACCTCCTGATTTCCAATCGAGTGTGTGATGTGAATTATTATTTTATAATAATGAGTTTGATTTATTTAGCATTGTTTAATTGTTTTAGTTATTAAAATTAATTATTTTCATGTTAAATAGATTTTTCGTTATGTATTTCGATTTCTAATATTAGTGCATTTATGGTATTAATCGATTTATGTGTTTTGTGAATCTAGTGTTTAATGATTTTATCGCTAGATGGCATTAGGAAATGCCTACCAGTAATTTATGATACGTAACTCATCTTTGTATCTATTTATAACTTTGGATGCTGGGAGATGATGTTACTAACCTTTATTAATTTGTTTATGCTCTCAGATTTTGTAATTTTAACAAAGAAGTTGTATTTCTTGTGCTCCTGCTATTAATAAATGTTTTGATGATTTTAATGGATTGATTGATCTTTATTTTGTATCAAATGAACATTGGACTTTAATCGCAAGTATTACTCAAGTAGATTTTGATATTAATCCGTGAAATAAACGGATAATTTGAGTTTAATATTCTGTGATAAATTTTATACGAAATTACGTCCGTTAGCGCAAAATACGTCTAACATATCCCTCGAGATTCAGCAGAGTAGCGTAAAAGTGGAATCTACTCTTAAAACTCCAAAGATATACGTCAAATAGATTCAACACTTTGGAGTACATTTTGGAGGCGGCTGCTGCCCTGTTAGAAAGTAGTGTTAGTTCCGTTGTTGCAACCTAGAGTGCGCCGTGTTATTTGTCGTTTGTGTGTGTGCTCATTATGTATTCATGGCATATAAATTTATTTTGTTTTACTTTTTAACTTTTTTGAGTCTGAATAAATCACTCGCTGTATTTCTTTCGACACGTTTGCATCTTTATTGTTCTCAAGCTCTTTTGACTGTTGCTGTGCATGATTTTCCACGAGGTTATGGGCCTATTCACGCTTTCACCACTGCGCGGTTAGTGTTGACTTTTTTTGTTCTTGTGAAATGCTTAACAACGAGGAAGTGCTTGACGACGTCGAGTGCTGCCGTTGACGACGACGACGACGGGTGTTACCAGTAACTACTACGACGACGAGTGTTATCAGTAGCGACGACGACAATTTGCTTTTATTATTGGTGACGACGGCTATTTTTTTGCAGCGAGTTGTGTGCCTTTTCGTTGGCAATTTTGGACAATATTGCCTGTGGTAACTGTATCTTTTGTGACAGTGTAATTATTTGAAAATTGCCGTAGGACTTTGTAGGCATATTGACGATGTTTTGAGTGTTTTTATGATAAGTTTTAATGTGCGTTTTTTGAATTTTTATTTTTGTTTTTATTTTTGTTTCATTATGGCGACATCTAGTGGACATGAGTTTAAGATAGAGAAGCTTTCGGATAGTAATTATTTCTTGTGGTCTCTTCAAGCTTGTTCATTGCTGATTCAAAGGCAACAGTGGAAGGCAATTGAACCGGGATTTACATTGCCATTATCAGATTCGCAGACTAAGAAGTCAGGGGCACTCGCTACCATTTTCCTTTTGGTGGAAGACACCTTTTTGCATGATATCGGCCATTGTGTGACTGCCAAGGATGCGTGGGAAATTTTGGCAAAGCTTCATAAGAACCATGGACTATTGCATAAGTTGCAGGTTCTTAGGGATTTCTTTAATGTTACTTTAATGGCCGATGAGACGACGCGTGCTTATACTGGACGGGTACAGGACTTACATGAGAAGGTTAAGGACTGTGGTTTTAAATTTGCTGATAACGAGGTGGCAGCAATCATCTTAATAGGATTGCCGAGTACATATGATACTTTTATCCTTAGCATGGAGAAGGATGGGGACGATTTGACGGTGGCGACCGTGAAAGCGCACCTGCTGCTCGAGGAAAAGCGACTAAACCATAGCGACCAGAGGAGGAAAATAAATAAGGACAAAACGGAATCACATGCGTTGCACGTCCGAGATGAAAAACGACGTCAGCCATCGCGTCGAGAAGGACAAGTAACAAAATTTGGGACGCAGAATAAGATGGACGCGACGAGTACATCACGACAGCAACGAAATGTACGATGTTTTTGCTGCGGCGAATGGGGGCATACATCTCAAAATTGTGAAAATCCTAAGAAGGTCGATGGTGCTAAGGACGTGGACACTCGAGTGGTGACGATGTAGGTGAAACAGTCATCGGCTCTCTGCGCTAAGCAATGTGTCGACGTGGTGGGTAGCGATATGTGGTGCCTTGATAATGGTGCGAGTGACCACATGTCCTTTGCCCGAGAGAAGTTTTCCATCTTGCGTGAGCGCCATTCAACGATCCAAGTGGCTGGTGGTGGGAAATTGACTGTCGAAGGCATTGGGGACGTTGACCTGACTTTGAAGCACGAAAATGGTGGAAACGTGGTGAGATTATCAAATGTGCTTTATATTCCAAAATTGCAAGAAAATTTAATCTCTATATCAGATTTTGATGAGCGTGGATGTACGAGTAGTACCGGAGTCGGACGAATGCAGATACAAAATGGGAATAAACTCATCATGACAGGAACACGAATCGATCGATTGTATTATGTTCAGGAAAAGTATTCGTCTGCAGTCAAACTTGCGAAGGAGGAAACAACAAGATTGTGGCATCGCTGTTTGGGGCACGTCAATGTGCGAGCTGTTCGAGGTTTGCACAGAGCTGATTGGCTGTCAATCTGTGACGACGATGTTGTGGATGATGGATTGTGCGATGTTTGCATGACTGGGAAGATGCGACGACCGATTTTCAATAAACTGTCTACGCATCATGCAACGAAGATCTTGCAGTTGATACATTCGGACGTGGTTGGCCCGATCACGCCGATCTCAAATGGTGGTTCGAAATACTTCGTAACCTTTATAGATGATTATTCGCGATATGTTACTATTTACCCTTTGAAGAGAAAATCGGAAATTTTAGACAAATTTCGCGACTATGTGACAAAGTGTGAAAATTTACATAAAATCAATGTCATCGCTTTACAGAGCGATAATGGCGAAGAATATTCTCGTAAGGAATTTAATGTTTTTTTGAATCTTAAGGGAATACAGAGACAGTTTACGACACCAGAGACCCCGCTGCAGAATGGAGTGGCCGAGAGGATGAAGCAGACCCTGATGGACATTGCGTGATGCATGCTGTTACAGTCGGGAGTGAGTCGTCAATTCTGGGCCGACGCGGTGTTTTTGGCCGCCATTGTGCGGAAATCGTGCCCGTCACACGCTGTCGACAATGATATTTCGCAGGAGCGATGGTTTGGTATTGAAGCAAACTTAGATAGCTTCCGTGTGTACGGTTGTAGAGCATGGATGGTTATTCACCTTCAGCACAGACGAAAGTTGGATCCGAAGGCTCGGCCCTGTATTTTTGTAAGATAATCCGAAGATCGCAGAGCATACAAATTATGGGATCCGCGAGATGATCGTGTTTATATTAGTCGAGATGTTTGTTTTGACGAATCTGTGTTTCCTGTGTATAAGAACCCTTTGCCCGAAACTCATATTCGAGGGAAGAAAGAAGAATTGGTCTTTGAACGAGTGGAGGGGCAGGAAGTGGTATCGGGAGGTAAAGTGGCGACCCTGGTTGATTTTGGAACTGACGTATCTGTGTTGTGTCAACCGGAACAGAAGTTGGAGACTTCGGCATTGGGTGGGCCGGAGGACGTTGTTTCCTCGACTGATATTTCTTGTTCAGTGGAGCAGAATAACGATGAGACGGTCCCGGAAGTGGATTTGTTCAGTGATGGTAAGAATCTCTTTGACACGGATAGGACTCAGATGCTGCTTGCTTTACCCGTGGAGCCTGTGCTACAGTCGGTTCGGCAGGCTGCTAAGCGCGATCATGTGTTGACGTGTAATTCTGTTTCGGAAACTGTTGTACTGGTGCCGGACCCTTCTACGGTTTTTGAGGTTTTGCAGGAGAAGGACGCGGTTTCTTGGAAATCGGCCATGAACGAGGAGTTGGGGAACCTGCGTGGCAAGAACACTTGGACCCTTGTGCCGAGACTTCGTAATAAACCCGTTATAGGCTGTCGGTGGATTTTTAAGAGGAAGACGGATAGTCAGGGACAAACGATAAGGTTTAAGGCACGTTTGGTCGCTAGGGGTTTCAGCCAGAAGTATGGTGTTGATTATCGTGAGACCTTTTTGCCCGTGATAAAGTTAAAAACTGTGCGGTTTCTGTTGGCTATTGCAACCGAGCTTAAATGGACTGTGTATCATATAGACGTTGTTGCTGCATATTTGAACGCTACGTTGACCGAGAAGTGTTATATGAAACAGCCGCAAAAGAGTGAGACCCAAGTGGATCATGACGTCGTGTGCCGATTGCTTAAGTCAATTTATGGCCTAAGACAGTCGGGAAGAGAGTGGAATCTCTGTTTGGATGCCTTTTTGATCTCCATTGGTTTGAAAAGACTGAAGTCCGAACCTTGTGTATATTGCTGTTTGGATTCTGGCATAATTATTGGTGATTACGTGGACGATTTATTTATAGTGGCAAAAAGTGATGCGGTATATGCGAGTTTTAGATCAAAGATGCAGAGTAAATTTGATATTAAGGACTTGGGCGAGGTGAAGATGTTTTTATCCTTGCGGGTTTGTAGAACTCTGTCTGGGTATACCCTGGATCAATATCATTTTATTCGGGAGATTTTGAAAAATTTCCAAATGGAGGATGCGAGATCGGTTGCGACGCCTTTGGACCCCGGAGTTAAATATATTGTGAATATTGGAGAAAAAGATAAGAAACGACAGGAAAAGTATCGACGAGCGGTTGACCAATTAATTTATTTAGTTTCTGGCACGAGACCTGACATTGCCTATGCGGTCGTTAGTTTGAGTCGTTTTTGTGATAACCCTTCGGATGAACATTGGAGTGGCATTAAGCATTTATTTCGGTATCTGAGGGGAACGAAGTCTTATAAATTGAATTATAGTCGGACGGCTGGCAATGTGCAATATTTTGTAGACGCGGATTTTGTAGAGTGGATAAAAAGTCTTATAGCGGCTATGTTTGCCTTTTTGCTGGTGCGGCCGTATCTTGGAGTAGTAAGAAACAGGACTGTGTGGCTCTTGCCACGGTGGAATCAGAGTATGTGGCGATGTGCCATGTGGCAAAGGACGCAAAGTGGACAATGAGTCTTTTTAATGAGATGGGTTTCGATCATATGGCGAAGAAACCGTTGATTATTTATGTGGATAACGTTGGAGCGGTGAAGTTGGCTAAAAACCCTATTACGTCGGAAAGGTCTAAGCATATTGATATTCGGTGGCATTTCTTGAGGGATGAAGTGAATCAGGGGAGGTTGAGTTTCATCTATGTGCCCACTCAAGATAATGTCGCGGATGGTCTGACAAAGATTATTGCAGAGACACGTTTGCGAAGTCATTAGGGGCGTTTGGGTTTTATTGATGGTTTCACAACGAGGGGAGGTGTTAGAGAGTAGTGTTAGTTCCGTCGTTGCAACCTAAAGTGCGCCGTGTTATTTGTCGTTTGTGTGTGTGCTCATTATGTATTCATGGCATGTAAATTTATTTTGTTTTACTTTTTAACTTTTTTGAGTCTGAATAAATCACTCGCTGTATTTCTTTCGACACGTTTGCATCTTTATTGTTCTCAAGCTCTTTTGACTGTTGCTGTGCATGATTTTCCAACCTTGCCCTGACCGAATGAGCAGTAAAACTGTCATCCTTAATGCCCGATGATTTCAGGATCATCTTCAGCCATCTTGACAATGCTATATCTAAAACTTTGTGGGCAATTTTTTCTGGCACTGTTGGGGTTAGGGAAAGACTCGTCAGTCTTCTATGCACTTGACCTTGTGTTCTTGATCATTCCAATGGAGTCGTAACACACTGTTGGCTTGATTATAGACATTGCTAACTGTAGTGAAAACTGGTCAATATCTGCTGGCAACTTCTATCCCGCGGGTCCCTAAATGCTTTTGTACCCTTGTGGTCCCAGGCGAAATATTTTGCATGGCTAAAATTCACTATTGGTTGAGCCCCAAAAGTCATGAGAAGGTTTATGACCTTGACCAGGGAGGTGTAACCAGCGCAAATTTTCTTCCCCGCTGGAATGCATTGAAGAGAAAGGCCTAAATCTAGGTTGCTGTAATTGGCAACTTTGTGATTGCCTGTAGGCTCTCGAATCACGACATGCTTTATCTTGAGTTTCTACAAACTGATTACAGGAAGCAAGATTTCAATTCTATTCCTATCTTTTTAGGGGATGCAGTTTATCTCATAAGACTTCACTTACTGATTTCTTTTTGAGGTGATGGGTCCTTAACAGCTAAGAAGAAGAAATATAACAAAAAGCACAAAAAAACCCTTGGGAAAATGTCTCATATTATTCTACAGAAACCCATAGTAAATTGTATAGTAATACCAGAATACTATAGACATATGTAGTCTATATACTAAAAGATTTAATAGTATCTATTAAATAATAAATTATACATTTGCCCACAACCTATAGAATTAAATAGTATCTACAGAATACTGTATGATACATTTGCCTTTAGGCAATAGGATTTAATGATATTTTCAAAATACTATGTAGTACATTTACCTATATGCAGTAAACTTTAATAGTATTTACAGTATCTATGTAGAACATTAGCCTATAAGCAATAGGATTCTATAGTAAATCGCACCAGTTGCCACTTTGCTGTGGTGGTGCCACTTGAATTTTAAAATTATATTAACTTTTGTTTCCGCTGGTCCTCTTAGAACACCATACGCAGCAGGCGGGCTGGGTTAGTTAACCCTGTGCAGCGGTGTAACGACATTAAAAGTCTCGTAGTGTCTTTTAGAGATACCCTACCGGAAGTCGTGGTATAATTTGTAAATAAATAACGAGATGGTTAATTATTCCTTTAATCAAAGGTTGGTTAATTATCAGAAGGTTATTTATAAATGTTTGCTGTGTAAAATCTCCTAGTTTGGACATGTGTGGCTATAATTGACTAATTAGGGTTAACCTTAACCAGAAGCTGATTATGAGAGCACATGTTTTCGTTCTAACAAGTGCCCATTAAATGGCATTTTGGTGGACGACTTTGGCTATTTCGTCCGATTGGATGGAAATGGAAGTCCAAGTGTTCAAAGAATGGAGATTGGGTATTTTCACCCCCTTTTTGCGTAGAAGAGATTAGTTGGCTATATAAGCCAGCGCAGTGTTTTGTTCTTCCTTGCTTTATTACCTTTGAATGTTTGATAACATGACTGATCTAATGCTTGACTTTGGTCACATTGATTGATACATTTTGCACAGACTAGCGAATAACTTGACGTGAAAATGAATTCAGTGCGTACCTGACCCTGGAAAGCGACCGATGATGGCAACTCATTACAGCTCTGCCTGAATTGGGGCCGACACTATACTGAAAAATAGCAGTGATCCGGTGCATGGGTTGCGCGTCCGAATGTCGCCAGTTCTCTGGTGTATCGATGTGTTATATCCGGTGGGACTTTGTTGAGTTAAAGAGTAAATTCTTTATCGACATGGGTAGTGAAAGGCGACTACTGCCCTGGACAGTGAGAGTCGCATCTCTTTAAATGTTGATGACTACTATTCCCAGGATCATGAGGCCGTTCTGTTTGTATTTTCAGTTTGCCACAATTATTTCATGCGCTCGCATGATAATAATTCGAATCCAGGAGCGAAAGGAATCCCTCTCGCTCACGAGGAGCCGTTTGGTGACGAACCGGACATTAGTTCGAGGCGTCGTATGAACCGTACAAGTGATGTCTCGAGATAGGGAAAATAATGCGAATGCATTATCCTACATCTCCGTGATCACTCAGATGTCCAATAATCCATTTCATGTCCTACCATGTGTTCTAGTGTTTTTCCCTGATGCGTAATCACGTGTTTAATTAAGTAGTTTTAGCTATTTGGCCTTTTGTTAGAGTTAATGTTAAAGAGACGTACTTTAGTTTTCGCGCTGTTAGTGTTCTAGTATTTTGCTGTAGTTTGATTAGGTTAGTTTAGCTTAGTGTTGTGTTAGATTAGCAAAAGGAGTTTTGCGTAACTCCATATCCTGTCCTTACTCTATTTTAGTGATGGTGATAAGAACCTGTTTTTATTAAATTAACTTGTAAATATTAAGTGTTTGTAAACTAGTTCTAGTATTAATTGTAAAGATAATTATTGATTAGTTAATTTGGCTGATTAATAAATCCTGTCAATGTTTTAATAAAAGATACAAAGTCAGATAATTTTCTCTCTATAATTGATTTTCACCGAGTTTTAGTAAAAATACGGACTTGGGAAAAAATCACCGTCACAGCAGGAGGGACTTATACTCTAGGCAGTTAGTTCCTAGGGTTGCCCGGGTCCCTCTTTTCCGGTGTTAAGCATTAGGCCTAAAAAAAGCTTAACTGTGTGCTGGAGGTTCTATTATAACTAAGTCTAAAATGTTAGGGTTAAATATTAAACCTATTTAGTCTACCTTAGGCTAAAATGAGTTTATCTCATTGCAAAAGCAAAAAGAGAACTGATTTATTCTTTGCAAGTAATGTTTAAACAAACCTCTGTGTGATACTATTAATAAAGGCACACTCTAAGAAAAATAGGTGTAGAGGTACACAAACAGAGACAACTTTGACCTAATTAAGATCATATTGCTACCTATTTAGGTAGCAATATGAGAAAAGTGTCTCTATTTGTCTACCTCTATACCTATTTTTTTTAGAGTGCATCACACAGCATAATAAACCTTTGTTATAACAATATTAACGGCTTAAACTATTAACAATAGTAATTCAATGAAAACATTGTCTAAATCATTAATTATTTAGATAGGCCTAACCTTAGGTCTACTCTTCTTTAGAACTTGGAACAACTTTAATTTTTTACATTAATATTTATTACAATTTGTAAAATATATTCTTAATAAATATTTAACATCATTTTAAGCCTGTTTTGCAATTACAATTCCAAGCAGTATAACCAACAAATTCCTGCTTCTCAAAACAAAAAAACCAACCCCCACAAAAATCAAAAAAGTATAAAACACAACAATAATCCCCAAAATTAAAATTTTTTCTAAACTAACCCCAACCATAAAAATTAAATTTACAGCTTAACACTAACAACCTTAAACCTCCTCACCACCTGCCCCCAGACTCGCAATCTGAGCTTTTTAAGACACACAATGTTTATTGCTGCGACTGTAGCGTTGTGTTGACGGAATAAAAAGAACAACTCGCTAAATTCGAACTAGAAAACAGTTTTATTGACAGCTGTCAAACTTTGACAGCGGTTCCAAACGATGTACAAATTATAACAATATCACTAACAAATAATAGTCAAAACAATGACTATCAACCCCAAATCCGTATTTGACACTCCCCGGCCCAAGAAAAAAAACTGAGGAGCGTCCAAACTCAAAAGCAAAATTCGCAAACAGTTTTAACATCAACACACCCTCATGTTAAATCCAGATCCATCGCCTTAAAAGTCGACCCCGGGTTGGTCGAACCAATTATCTTTTGACCCACCATCGCGCAAGTCCGGGGGCATCACGTCAATTCCAACGTCGACACGCAAGTGCTCGATAAGCAGAAACCCTCGTTCTTCGTCGTGGGCAGTAGCTGTCACAGACAAAGTCAAAACAAATTCCCTCCAATCGAAGGTTGACAATGAATCACGAGTGATCCAGTCTACAACGAAAAACCCATCCAAATATAGCAGGTCCGATACCCGGAAGATCTTTTGCAAAACAGAAAGCTGCACGGAAATGTATTTATACATGTCGTCGACTCAACTCTACACAGGTACGGAACGAAAATGGTTTTATCCAACTATCGATAAGCCAAGGCAATGGAGTCAAGAGTCAAATAACAACAGTAGAGAAATCCAACACCATGACAACACCGAACAATCGTCATCAAAACCTTGGCAATGGACCAACAAACACAAACCAAAAAATGCTTGTCATTAAATAAAATAACATCTCAAACAATGTCGACAAGCTGAATTGAAACATTCAATTCAACCCAAACAAATACTAAACCAGGTAATTAAATTAAATCGAATTAAATATTTAATTCCAGCTAAATACTTAAAAGGTAGAGATTTAGTTAGCCAACTAAATTTCCAAAGGAACCAAGTGACAAATTGCGCGATGAATCACCGATCCATCGGTCAGACGAAGCCGACACGACCGTATGACCCCGTCTCGACCCGGAAATACCTCCACAATCTGACCCATCGGCCACTCGCAACGATTCGAAACTTCGGACTGAAGTAAAACAACCTCTCCCACCTTGACCACTGAATTAATTTCGTCAGCATTACAAACAATCCGAAACGTGCGCAAAGATTCAAGGTACTCCGAACGCCAGCGACGCCATATGCAATCCACTAAGTTTAACCGATGTCGCCAACGTTTCCGTAACTCGACTGACGAACCAAACAACCACGAATCCCGATCTTCCGGTACGAAACGAGGTTGACCCGACATCAAAAAATGGTTTGGGGTCAGCGGCGGACCCTCGACTCGACCTTCTGACACGAACGATAACGGTCGCGAATTAATGACGACTGAAACCTCGAGCAACACCGTTTGCAGCTCTTCGAAGCGAAGTCTAGCTAAACCTAACGACCGCTTCAACCGACTTTTCACGACCCCTACCATTCGTTCCCACCATCCTCCCCACCAAGCAGCTCGCTCGACGATAAATTTCCACCGGAACCCGGTGGTTGCTCCGAATTGTCGGACTTCCGGCCCCCCCCCAACGTGACACGTAATCCACTCAACTCCTTCGCAGCCCGTCTGAACGACTGTGCATTATCTGACCAAATCTCGATGGGGACGCCGTATTGAGCAAAAAACCGACGTAAAACCAAAATGAAACTGACTGTGTCCATACGATAGGACAATTCCAAATGTACAGCTCTA